>JAAXYX010000154.1:0-59201 GCA_036851915.1 Ptenothrix huangshanensis | reverse complement strand
TTGGAATGAACTCACAGACTACCCAGACACACATTCGACTTCGGTTTTGTTTGGGTTTCCTTTCCTTGCGTGTAAGGAAAAAATGACGAGTGCGATGTAATCCAACGACAGGGACAACTACAAGGACAATTACAGTCACACCGCAGAGTCCAGACCAAAGCCAAAGCCAAAGCAAAAGCCAAAGCCAGGCCAAATAAAATGGAGGAAAATGGAACGCAATAGAAATGTAATGCGGAGTGAGAGGAACTGAAGAGGAGTCGAGAGGAGTGAGAAAGAACAATGTGATAACATAACGTGCTCAAATTCCAATATCTCTGCTCACCGAACCAACACACGCACACGCACGCACACGAACGGACCTCTCAAAATTCAAAAATATTACGCATAGGAATTACATACAATCTATTATGTATTTTATGTGGGAAGTGGAACGACGTGACGTCTTTTTTTGCAACGCAACGAGAACGAGGAATGAGGAAGACGAGCTTTGCTTGAGACTTGAGCTTGGGTTTGGGCTTGGGCTTGGGTTTGGAGACGGAGACGGGAAGCGACGGAAACGAAGATTTCCATGATGTTCGTATGTGTGTGTGTGTGTGTGTGTTTACGTAGGTATAGGAGACCTACTATAGGCATAGGGCAGACTATAAGACATTAGTACCTAAAAAGAGGCTTACGATTAGGCTTAGGGTACATATGTGTATGTATGTGTTTATGAAAATGTACGCAGCAGGATTATTATAATTATAGCCTTTTATCCTGGTCCCACTCCAGCCAAGTGTTAGTCGTAGTTCGGATCTCTCTCTTTGTCGTTTAAGAAAGGAAGGAAGGAATTAGTGGGAATGTTAGGCTTACTTATGCTATAAATGTTGTAAATATGATATCTTATTCAACATTTTTTTTACTGCGTTTACAAAATTTGGTTTTAAAGTGCTGACTTTTGCTGATTCAAATTACGTAGTTATAATGGAATACTGCGTAGTGTTTCCATTTCAACAAGAACAACCATTACAAAAACAGACAGTTTTTTTTAAATTTTTACAAAAATGATGCAGTGTTTTTTATAATTTTAGAATTTACAAAAAAAAATGCAGTTTTTTTAAGTTTATACAAAAATGACGCAGTGTTTTTTAGATTTCACAAAAAACGACGCAGTCTTTTTTAAATTTTCAACTAAAAAGACACGAATTTTTTTAATTTATACGAAAAAGACGCATTTTTTAAAAATGTACACGAAAAGACCCACCCTTTTTTAAATTTACACAAAAATGACGCAGTGTTTTTTAGAATTTACAAAAAGCAACGCAGTTTTTTTAAGTTTATACAAAAATGACGCGGTATTTTTTAGAATTTACAAAAAACGACGCAGTCTTTTTTAAATTTTCACAAACATGACGCAATGTTTTTTATAATTTATAAAAAACGACCCAGTTATTTCCAATATTACACAAAATAGATCTTGCTTTTTCACCAGGCAACCCCTTCCCTTAGTTAGTTTAAATCGTTGCTAAGCGCCTGCATACATAGTTGCTTGAATTTGAAAAAAGGCAAAACTTTCAACAGGTACACTTGTTTAAAAAAATGTGTAAAATCTTCTACTTCTAACTGCACACCTTGAAAATACGCGAAAATCTTCTAACTCCCTTATATACGTAATATACCTAAAGCCCAAAAAATAGATTTTAAGTTCGTACATAGCTGCATCTTTAAATCTGCTCTGGTCAAGTGGAATTTGTTGTATGTTGTCTTGCCTTCAACTTCGTTCAAACACGTGCCTATCTGTAAAAGATTATTTAATCTACGTCTCCACGTGCAGTATCCTCACAAATACATATGTACAACTACAACTGCACTCTCGTCACTAGTCCTTTCCACTTTCCAAGGTAAACGCATTACACAAACCACTTACCACGTTTAGATGGGGTAAACACATTCTTGGATTGCGATTGCCGGTTGCGATGCGATGTACAACAGGTTACCTGAAAACTGCATTGGGGAAAATTGGTGAAATGAAATCAATCAAGGAAGATGAAGAAAGTGCACTTTGAAAGAGAAACTTGAAGAAAAGTTGCCACTTGCAAGAAACAGGCAAGTGGCGAAGGATGCCGTAGTGTTGTATCTGGATGTACATTTGTAGATACGTAGGTAATGGTACGATACATAACTACATAAAATAGGCAGGAGAAGGAGAACAAACTCACGCTCTCCTCGACAGAAACAGAGAGAGAGAGAGAGAAATGTAAAGGATGTAATGGTAAGTGAAGAAAAGAGTGATTACCTCTGCAGCAATTAAGATAAAGTGAGAGCATAAAGGAGAAGCAGTTAAAGTCCAAGTTGAGATGAGCTGAGCTGCATGCGAAAGGAAGCGCAATGAAGATCTGTTGATTTGCATCTCGTTCTCGTGTAAAGCGTTCTCGCTGTGGGAAGGATAATTGTAGGAGGATGACGATGACCGACGTTGTGGTTATGGAGATTGCAGTTCACTTCAGTTCACTGCAGTTCAGTACTGTACCTACATAGAAAATCCTCATTTCATTCCTAAGCATCGCATCCGAGTTGTAGCTGCCTTGCATATTTCAAGGGCGGTCAGTGACTCTTTCATTCACTAGATACTTGTTAATCTTCCAATCAGCCTCAGCATCCTCATCTCATCTTATCCTCATCCTCATCCTCATTCTCCAGAACTATAGAACTACCGCATTTGAGCGAATAAGTGCCCCGATATACACACTACATGCTTTTTGCTTTTGCAGGCCCAGCAATTTTTTGCGACCCGGTGCTTATTAAGGAAATGTTTACGTTCATAAAGCATAGAATAGAAAAAACAGGCGTTTTTCAAAGTGAAATAAAAAACTGAAATTATTTAAAAAGTAAATGCAAAAGAAAGACTTCAAGATGTGCAAAATGTAAAAAATTGACGTTTTCAAAAAACGTGAAACTAAAAAATGTGTTCAAAACCAGTGCAAAAAAAATCGTTTCCGAAAATCGTAGAAATAAATAAAAAGAGAGATTTCAAGTGTCAAATTAAAAAGATTGACGTTTTCGAAAAACAGCAAAAATAAAAAAATTGACGTTTTCGAAAAACAGCAAAAATTAAAAAAATGACGTTTCCAAAAACCGTAAAAATGAAAAATACAGTTGCCGAAAAACAGAAAAAAGAAAAAAATGACGTTGTCAAAAAACAACAAAAATATAAAAAATGACGTGGCCAAAAACCGTAAAAATCAAAAAATAACTATTGCGAAAAAGCCGCAAAAATAAAAAAATGACGCTGCCAAAAAGTCGCAAAAATAATAAAAATGACGTCCCCAAAAACAGTAAAAATAAAAAAATACGTTTCCGAAAACCCTTAAGATAAAAAATTGACGATTTCAAAAAACAGCAATAATTAATCGAGCCACGCAATTATTCAAGTCCCAGCTATTAATCGATTAAATACGGTATTTAGTTTTAGTACACCGTACCATCCAATCTTACTTTTAAATATAGCTATAGCTATAGAAGCTTAATAGTAAAGCTAGAGGCGCACGACGGATGCGGACTCTCAACCCACTCCCCACGCTATCCAATCGACATCGACACTCCAACCACAATCATTAAACTATTCATTCCAGATTCCGCAGAGCCGAATCCATTACATTGCATTGCACTCTAATCTATGCTGCATTTCATTGCATTGCATCGCATCACATCGCATTGCCTTGTAAAGTATTGTACTCTATTACACTGCATCGCTTCGCAACCATCTAAGAATCGTGGCAAAGAATAAAAGTGCACCTGCTCCACACGTTCACCTCACCGTTGGCTTTAGGAGATTGACTTTAATGTTTTTCTATTTGCTTTGCTCCTCGCTTCTTTGCCTTCATTAAATATTCCTATTCTGGACAAGTTCCCACGGCCACGGATGGAGAAGGAGACGAAGACGAAGAAGAAGAAGAAAACGACGACGACGACGACAACGACGGTCAACGAGTTCTCATCTGAACTGACAATTGACTGATCGCAGTGATTATTGGATTGGATGGAGAGACGATGAGAGAAATGTTTCAGACGGGATGCCAACAAATGAAAGTGAAACCAAAACTAAATCTAATACTAACAAGCACGTAGTACAAGGAGTAAAAAGTTTGAGTAAATTGTCTGTAGTTATAGGGCTATAGGCTTAGGCTTTACGATTAGTGTAGTGGTATGAAGTATGCACATGTGTTTGACATGTATTCGTAATTTGTTCTCTACTAGTAAAAGAACACAGCGTGTTCTGGTTCTGGTTCTCGTAATGATATCTGGTGGTTGATCAATGATTTTAAGTATTTTGACATTGTTTTTTCGCTTTTTATGACTTATTTTGGTGCCAATGGACAATAGGACTAAGGATGAGCAGAGTGTAATTTTGTGGTGTACATATGTACATATTATGCTGGAGAAATCCTAGCTTTGTGGCGTAACGTCCAAGTCTAATGGATTGGAATGTAATTGACTACATTTACGATGATGATCAGTATAAAGATTCCCATCAAATTCCTTGAGATTCCAATCCAATATTTTTCATGGCCTTAGCTTTGACATGGAGGAGTAGTAGCGCCTGCAGAATATTTTTGTGTAGGCCTCGAAAAAATTGTAATTTTTTTAAAAAACAGCAGCTTAACTAGTGTCGATCATAAAAAAAATTGCGCCTTTTTAATTGTGTACATTCCAAAACACTGCACTATTTTTGTGTAAGTTTCAAAAAAATGTCTCTGTTTTTGTGCAAATTTAAAAAACACTGCGACATTTTTGAGTAAATTCAAAAAACCGGCGTCTATTTTGTGTAAATTTAAAAAAAAAGCTGGGTTTTTTACGTACATTTAAAAAATACTGCGTCGTTTTGTGTAAATTTAAAAAAGGGTGGGTCTTTTCGTTTACATTTTTAAAAAAATGTGTCATTTTCTTATAGATTAAAAAAAACTTGTCACTTTCGTGTAAAAATTCAAAAAAATGCGCCATTTTCATGAATGTAAATCTTAAAGTTCGTTGTGTACTTTTAAAAATCCTTTGTAGGCCTAGGGCTAACGTAAGTGCCCTACGCCAAGTTACGCTACTGTGGAGGAAATGGAAGAACTCGATCTGAAGACAAAGTTGAACACAAGTCAAGTCACACAAGACAAGACAGGACAGGACAAAGCAAAAGCAAACAGGACAACGGAATGAAGCGACAAAAAAGGAGAAGACAATGATTTCTACAATTTCCCAAACATGCGTTAACACTCGCGTTTTGGACTTGGTTGTGCTAATTTGTCTATTTGTTTATCTGTCCTTTTGCTTCTCTCTCTCTCGTGTTTTGTTTGTAGCATCAGCATGTTTCTGTAGAGGGAATAAAAACAAGAGGCGAATAGGTAATAAAAAGCTATGTGGAAGCATCCCAAGTACATACCAAGTAGGTTCAGGCCAGGCACCCTTTCGAAGAAATTTATCAAACTCCAGCATCTGTGATCTGACTCTGGCTCTGAATCTACCTTTTATCTGTACTTGTGGAAAGCCTCATGTGTATGTTCCTTGGTAGTTTGCCTTTGGGACAGAGTCACAATGCTGCAATCAAAGGGCATTGTTTATACAGTGTCCACATATAATTACACAGTGCAGTAGGAGCATGATTATGATTATGATTACGATTATGGTTGCACGTGACACCACGTGGAATGTGAGTTGGTACGTCGGACAGCATGGCAGGAGAGAACATGGAGGTTTCGGTTACAAGTACAAGTACAAGTTACCATTAAACGAGTACGGGTAGGGGTGTGAGTACGAATCTGACGATGAGTGGAGCTACAATTACAACTACAATGAGTAGCGTCGGCAGAGAAATTCCTTGCAGCCAAAGCCCACACGGGATTTTTTTAAATTCACACAAAATCATGCATTTTTAAATAAATTTACATAAAAACAGATGCAGTTTTTTTTAAAAAAATAAATAAAAACACATGCAGTTTTTTAAAAAAATTACACAAAAACAGGAGCAGTTTTTTTAAAATCATACAAAATCATGCAATTTTTTTGAATTTACATAAAAACAGATGCAGTTTTTTGAAATCTGCACAAAAACAGGTGCAGTTTTTTTTAAAATATGCACAAAATCATGCCATTTTTTTAAAAGTTTGTGCAGAAACAGACGCAGTTTTTCCAATTTACAGAAAATCATGCACCTTTTTTTAAAAAAATTTCACAAAAACAAATGCAGTTTTTCTTAAATTTTCAAAATACAGGTGAAGTTTTTTTTGGAATTTACACCAAATTATGCAATTTTTAAAAAATGTGTACAAAAACACACGCAGTTTTTTAAATTTACAGAAATTCATGCGATTTTTTTAAAAATTTGTACAAAAACAGATGCAGTTTTCTTTTACAGAAATTCATGCGATTTTTTTAAATGTGCACAAAAATAGATGTGGTTTTTTAAAAATGCACACTAGATATAAGATTCAGTTTTCTCAGCAGGCCAACACGAAAAAAACCTGCCGACGCTACTGACTACAACTACAACCTCCAACTAAAGCAACGATCAGAAGCTCCTTGGTTTTTTCCTGTGTTGTGTGCAGTCAAAGCTTGTGGCGTTCCGTTCTGTTGTGGCAAGTGAACAGGGCCTGTGTTCACAAGTGCAAACCAAAATTCCTCGAGTCATTGACATTGTCGAAGCCAGACCAGGACCAGGACCAGACCAAGACCAAGACCAAGACCAGGCCAAGTGAATGGAAAAGGCAAGCAAGTGAGGCCAAGCCAAAGTGAAACCACAGAACCACGTAAGTATGTATGTATGTAGGTACATAAAAACAAAGCACCGACGGACAGAGGTTCATGAGGTTTCCCTATGTATGTACGTAGTGTGGCCTGGGATTAACATGGAAGCAGTTTTATTCCGGACTCTGTTGAAATGCACTCAATTTTATGATGTTTGCAGCCACGAACAAGAACCACGTGATCAGATACCAGGATGTAATGTTATGAGATGATCAAGATGATATCGCAATGCATTGTATTGTATTGTATTGCCATGCATTGCATTGCAGGGTAACGCATTGCATCACATTGCATGTCATGGTATTGCATTGCATTGCAGTGGATAGCATTGCAATGTTGTGACTGCATGAAAGTACCTATGCTGGGACCGGGATGTGGATGTGAATGTGGATGTGGATGGGACGGAGTCGTAAGAATGGGAGAATGGTATAATGGGACCAGTAATAAACGAGACCAAGCGAAGCCAAACTGAGGATAAGTAAGGAGGAAAAAAGGAAAATTACCAAACCAGGGATAATGATAACGATAAGAATAACGATAACGATAACGATGCACATGTCAGGATTACATATGGTCATATATACTTACCTAGTTATGAATTGCATTCAGAATTCAGAGCGATTGCATGGCCAAGCGTAGTATTAGTAATAGCGTTGCGGTGGTATTGGTACACGGAGAAAGGAAAGGATAGCGAGGGAAAGGAAAGGAGGCAAAGCGAGGTAAAGACGACACTTGACTTGCCTCCAAAGCCAATGCCAAAGGCAACGGCAAATGCAAATGCAAACTAAATCTAATAACCTATACTACGCACAATGCATCCACACTGTCTTTTAAGCATTTACATTTTTGTAACAAATGTACATGTACACTGTAAAAAATGATGAATTTATAACGCCATAAATCTAGGTGTATTTCGAGTAGTTATGAACGCAGTTAGGATTAGGATATTTCTCAAGTTCATCTAAAATCACACAATATGAGGTGAAAAAATTTAAGGTGCATCTAAAACACATCTCATAGTCCAAGACGCGTTTTTAAAATATACTTAAAATGAAAAATAGTTGGTAAATAGTTGGTGTTAAAAAGTGGGAATAAAAGGATCGAGTGTTTGCAAAAACCGTAAAAATTAAAAATAGACGTTTCGAAAGAGCGTAATTTAAAAATAGGCGTTTCAAAAAAGCTAAAAAAAACATGAAATAGACACTTTCAAAAGACATAAAAATAAAAAAGAGCTTACGTTTTGAAAAAGCGTAAAAGATAAAACAGAGCCGCTTCGAAAAAGCGCAAAAAATAAAAACTAGACGTCGAAAAAGTACAAAAAATAAAAATAGACGTCGGAAAGATGTAAAAATAAAAATAAACCTACTGAAAAAGTATAAAAATAAAAAATAAGCCTGTTCAAAAAGTATAAAAAAATTGGATGTTGTCAAAAGATACAAAATAAAAAAATGGACTTATTTTTAATAACTTTTTGGAACCCTTGGGAATTTTTAGATTCACTCTACATAGATATACTTGAAATGCATCCCAACTTTCCCAACTGATGTGCATAATTGTTTAAAATACCTACTACTGGATTTTTTAAAAAATAAATACTCGTTTTCTTTTACTCCTTTTTTAAGACTGTATAGTTTTTTCAGTGTACTTGTTTAGTTTTTACTAAACTGTCTACTATACATCTACATCTGCATCCATCTACCTCTCCGTTTATCTGTATTTGTTTTTTAATCTTTTTACAACACATGACAGAGTGCTATGCAAAGCATATTATGTAAGCAATTGAGCTGCAATTAAAAAGAATTGTGGCTTTGTAATTAATATTTTATCTCATTCATAAAGAGAGAAAGAGAGAGAGAGAGGATAAAGTTGAGTGTTTTAAAAAGGGAAGGAGGAGGTAAATGGGTATAAGGGTAAAAGTGGCTTATGTATTAGCACATATTATATAAGTGTAAGTACCTATAGGCTATAGGTGTGCCTGAATCTGAAAGTGCGTGATGATAGAAAAAAGTGGAAGGAAAAACGTGGGATGATATAAAATGACTAATGATGTAAGTGCATGATGAAGATGATAGAAGGGATAATTCTCCTCTCCTCTCTCTGCATCCACATCCACATCCACATCCACATCCACATCCACAGTAGAGCACAGAAGATGTGAATGGATCGTCTAAATGACTATAGTTAAAGTGAAGAGTTGACGAAATTGAAAGTACTAATAGTATAGCTATACAGTCTACACTATAGTATAGTGTATAGTTCTATAGATATTAGTATTATAGGAGGAATGACTAAAGATGAAGATGAAGCTGATGTTGCTACATATTTCTATTGCATCTCTGTATGAGTCTATATGCGTCTCCTCTCCATGTATTTATAATTCCATGGAGGTTCTTTGAAAATAATGGTCTGAAAGTGAATCAAGAGCTGTCGTATTGTGTATGTAATTTCGTTAAAAGTGTCAATTCAAAGAGAATAGGGAGGTTAAGGAAGCTGTTGAAAAAGTTGTTGAGAAAAGTTAAGGACTGTCTCCATAGCTCAATTTAATCAAGTCAGACGAGAGAATTGACGATTAACCAATTTCAACGAGATAATAAAGGCAAAGAATGAGATACTTGGGAAAAGAGAGGAGGGTTTTTTTTGTTTGTCTTCTCCCGTTGCGTTGCATTGCATTGCATTGCATTACATGGCATTACATTGCACTGGCTGGATCTGGAGCTGGATCTGGATCTGGATCTAGATGCAGGAGGATAAAGTGTGTGTGTATGTGTGTGTGTTTCTATATAGACGACATTTTGCTGTACATATACATAAATATAGTGATGAAGGCCTCAGTCGCAGTCGTGTTTTTCTTTTTACTAATATCCTAGCAATGCAATGCAATGCTCTCTCTGTCTGTACTTACTTTCCACTTTTATTTTATTTTATGTACGACACAGTGGATTGCTCCTTCTTATAATCCTCCATTATATTGAATTACGGATGATAATTATTGTAGATCTAGTCTAGTATCTAATTATGTGTGTGTGTGTCGGCTAAATATGAGTCATCATCAGGATAGCAATAGCTTAATAGTACTGAAGTGCTCAAGTGCTACTTCCACTCCACGTCCACGTCCACACTCACATCCACCCCACCATACCCTACCATCGTTATCTTTATTCATACTCACGATTCCCATTATTTCAACATTCAAATTCAAAACCAAATCCGAATCCAAATCCTAATCCAAATCCCAATACAATACTATCATGCCAATGCAATGGTAGCGCCGACAGGATTTTTTTCGTATAGGCATGGAAAAAACTTCTAGTGTAAAATTTAAAAAAATGTCTTATTTTGTGTAAATTTAAAAAAAATTGCAACTTTTCCGTGTAGATTTTTAAAAAACTGCGGTGTTTTTGTGAAAATAGAAAAAAACTGGGTCGTTTTTGTGTTAATATAAAAAACCTAGTCGTTTTCATGCAAATTTCAAAAAACTACGCCGTTTACGCGTATTTAAAATAAAACGGCGATGTTTTTGTGTAAATTCAAAAAAACGGCGACGTTTTCGTGTAAATTTTAAAAAATTGAGTTATTTTTGGTTAATTTAAAAAAGTGGTTTTACTTTTTCGTGCATTTTTAAAAAACTGGTTTTTTTTGTAACAGCGTCGTTTTCATGTCAATTTACATCGTGTGCTTTTCATGTCAAATTTTAAAAAATGGTGTCGTTTCGGTGTAAATTTTAAAAATCTGGGTCTGTTTTGTATACATTTTTAAAAAATTCATCTTTTTCATAAAAATCTTAAAGGAAGCAATGTATTTTTAAAAATACTTTGTAGGTCGAGGCCTACGTGGCCTACGCTTAGTTACGCTACTACATGCCAAATGATTTCTGGTCCTGCTTCTGGTTCTGGTTCTGCTTTGCCTTGACTTCTTGTTCTTCTGACTGCTTGGCTTTTGTGTGCTTGTTGTATCTTAGTATTGTTTGCGGGTGGATTGGTATATATTGAATGTTGTATGGATATCTGTAATGCATAAAGAGAAAGATAAGAGGGCAGAAGATAGGAGAACAGATTGCTATGGATAAAGGTAATGGTAAAAAGTTTGTTGGTGTCGAGGTCGAGGCATACTTTTATGTGGTAGGAATAGGTACTGAATTGGTCCTCTAGTGATTCTAGCTGTGTGATGGAAATGAAAAGTTTTTTCATAAAACTATGGAAGAGTGGCAGAGAAAAGATGGGAGAGTGGAAGAAAGAAGTGATTGAATATGAATGCTCGTGACATGTATGATAATCTCTCCAAGATTTATTTCCGATTAGTGCCATTAATAGACTGCCTCCCGCTCTTTATTTAGGGATCATGGGATTAAATTTTAAATATTGAGTCCAATATTCTCGATTCATTTCATTATTGTCATTTCCATTTCCATAACACACACACTTTGTCTCCCATATTTCCACTTATACATTGGCACACTGTAAAAACTAGTGCATCTAAATCGTTAAAAAACTACTCATGTTTAGTGTATATGTATAAAATTGTTAAAAATGGAAATTTTAACACGTTCAGCATTGGATGAATAAAAAAATTTTGAGAGGTTTAAAAATGTATGAAAAAATAAAGTTTGAGAGGTTTAAAAAAGTCCTAAAAATGAAATTTTGAAAGGTTTAAAAAAAATTGAAAAATTAAGTTTTGAAACGTTAGAAAATTGCTGAAAAACAAAATTTTGAAACGTTTGAAAATTGCTGAAAAACGAAATTTTGAAGCGCTTAAAAATTTCGTTTTTCAATCATTTTTTAGCGCTTCAAAATTTCGTTTTTCATTCATTAAAAATTTTTAAAAAGGGAAATTTTTAAACATTTCAAAACTGCTAAAATAGTAAATTCTGAAGCGTACGAAATTTTTTGAATTTTTTTAATTCTTTTTTCACTATTAGATGCATTTTTACTGTTTTAAAATTGTTCAGCTTTAACAGTGTGTCAATGGCATGAAGTAGTAACTTTAAATTGACAACAGCCTTGTTATACTCTAATTTGAATACCTATAATTACAGAAGATGGCTTATGTTCCAAAGGCATTATTTAAAAAAGTGCCTACCTCTTGTGTTATTTAAAAGTGCAGTAGTCTCGTTTACTTGAACCAATTGACAATCAACCAACAGATACGTTGACTCTTGGCTTTGGCTTTGACTTTGGCTTTGGCTTTAAAATTTGGTCTCCGTATTGGGGGGACACTAATGGATTCGATTAGAATTGAAAATTGACACAGTGCACACGGTGACATTTGATTGTGTAGCTTGTACTTATTTATTAATAGCATATTGCAGTTGCTTAAAATAAGTTGGAATAAATTTCAACTTTACATTTATAGTTTCTAAATAAGTACAAAAGTCAATTTTTTACATACCTATTTGGCTTTAAAGGAGTAATTATTAGTTCGTCTATCCCAATGCTAATGCTTTGCCAGTGCCACTGCACTGTCTTTGAGCTACCTATTTGTGTTTGGTAGAAGGGAAAGGAAAAGCTTAAAAGCGCATATGTATCTGTATTGACATGGGTAAGTGAAATGGCAGCGTCATCATCATCGTCGTATATAAATCGTGGTTGTCCTAGTGTTTTATTTATGGCGGACGAGTAAGTATAATAGAGCAATTTGTCAAACAATCCTCAATTGTGCGTGGCTTGGATTGGATGGTCAGACAAATTTTCACCCGACACCACACCATAGCCATAGCCATAGCACAGCACAGTACAGCTCCTTCTCGTTTTGCTTAACGAGATTGAAGTGAAGGAGAAAATTGAAATTTGATTGATTTAATACACATAAGTGCCGAGTGTGTTTGTGTGTTTGGTTTCGAGTATGTGGTGTAGTATGGTGATGGTAAGGCTGCCGACTCTTCTTCGTATGTATGTATGTACATAGTTCTTCTATTAGTAGCAGCCTTTGCCTTTGCCTATGCAACTGGATTTACATTCGGTTTGCCTGGTGCTTTCGTTTTATGAATTTTCAATTGTCCCGTCGTATTCTTTACAGCTCTCAATAGCCGACCCAGGAGACTCTTGAGTACTTGAGTTAGAGTTGAAGTTGAAGTTGTTCCATTTTGTCTCTCTCTGGATAACCAACGCCAACAAGAGAACGGGAGCGAAAATGAGAGCGACAAAGCCAGAGCCAAAGCCCTCGCCTCGTGTGTATATGTGTATTCTTATATTTACACGACTATTAAGTTAAAAGCTCTGTGAAATGTTTGTATCACACTGAAGTTGGTGTTGGTGTTGGTTTTGGTTTTGGTTTTGGAGCTGGTTCTGGTTCTGGTTCTTGTAGCTTCTATGTACATTCTACATGTGATATTTTTTACGACCCATTTGGTATATGTACCTATGTACCTATGCTAGCACAAGAGCCACAGACACCACATTCGTTCATTATTAATTCCCTTCCATATTCGAGCATTGTGACACGATGGAATAATGATATTCCTGTTGATGTATTTTTATTTGTCAAGTCAAAACTTGAGCCAAATCAAATGTGAGAGTGGAAAGCTAAAGTTGGAGGTGTCTCCACCAATTCTCGTCCAACTCCCTACCTCCTTTCATTTCTCAAAGAGACCGCAAACTTAGTTTTTCTAGGACGGATGCATACATTTAACTTTCCCTTTGTCATCCTTCCGTGTTTACATGTATCTATAGGTATATGGACCTATATACATAGTAGTAAAAGCAACGAGGCTAAGCTATGCTTTACAAACAACTACGTACCAACTAAACTTCATATACACACAAGTGTTTATGTCACGATATTTATTATTTGTAGGTAGGCATGAACTGATAGAGAGATGCGCAATATGTACATAGATATGTCGTCGGCTTTATTTTCATAATTACACCAAATTCGATTCAGTTTTTGACGTTTTTACATACATGCATTTTCCTGTTTTAAGACATTCCAGTATTTACAGTAAGGCTATAGAGTTTTACTACCTTTTGAAAAGGCGGATGTGAGACATTTTCAATTTTTTAAAAAGTATTTTGGGGGTTTTGCCCTTAATATTTAGAAAGGTACAATATGGAACATTTTACACTTTTTGAAACGGTATAAATGAGCCGTTTTGCACCCCCTAAAAAATTAGTAATCAAACTTGCTTCATTTTTGAAGGCTGTAATTAAAAATTATTAGCAAAATTCCAATGAATTGAAGAAAATTCTAGATTTTAACTAATGAACAAACCCCTGAAATAAAAGAGGTAAGCACCACACATTAATTATACGCATTCTGATCTGTGCACTTGGAGTGTGTGCTTTTATGGAAATTCACGTGTCTTACACTATTACTTTTATACATATAAGCGTCAGTTTTATATTTGTACGTGAACTCGTGAGTATATATAGGTACCTACACATAGTGGGAGCAAACTAACAGGAACAAGAGCACCATTCAATTTACAGCCAAGCAAACGAATGTAATACAGTGTAATGCATCCGGGTGTTTAGTAAATGGAAAAGTTCATGTGGAAAATGCGAGTATTCGCCATTCGTCATTCGCCATCCGTAATTTGTATTAGTATTTGTGACTCGGTGCATTCGGTGGGGACATTGCATTAGATTACATTACATTACATTACATTACATTGCATTGAGGCCAGACCAGAACAGAACAGAGAATATTTCTAGAGTCGAGAGATACGAGATGTCATTTCCATGCAGCGTTAGATTGTGTAGATAGTGAGTATGGTGATGATGCCATGGTTTGTTCTATTTTCTCTCTCTTCTCTAAAGCAAAGTTTAAATGGGCTACTTCTCTCTCTCTCTCTCTCTTTCTCCCTCTGGTTTTTCTCTATACTCTGCGGATCATGTATAGGCACAGTACCCACTTGTCATCCTTATACCCCACGCACAATGTAGGTATGTATACAGTATACAGGCATAGATAATTTGATGTGTTCAAATTTGAATATCAGTTGGAGACTCTCAAAACTTTCGTTTTCATTATCGTATTTCTACTAACTACTATCTACTCACGGTGATGATGAAAATGACGATGACGATGACGATGACGATGTCGATGTGGATGACGATGCCGATGCTGATGCTGATGCTGATGGTGATGGTGGCTGGTTGTTGAGAATGTATACGTAATTATTTATATATGCCTCCAGTAAATACATTTTCTCTATGTAAATTGAAGAGCTGGGAGAGAGACTGAGTGGGAGTGAGAACAAGAGTTCTATTCTAGCCAGGCGAGGCCAGGGCCAGGGCCAGGACCAGGACCAGGACTAAAGCCAATGCCAATCTATAATCATATCTGTAATATTATCTGCGTGCATATGAAAAACTTGTAGATAGAATCCTTTGATCTTTAATTCAATTGGATTATGCATGACTGGATTTATTTTCCCGGACTACTTGTCGAGATAAGTAGGACTCTTCTCTATGGGATCCAAGCACAGAATGGCATCATATTCCACGGAGCAGGATGAATGGCACTGGTAGTATATTTTCTGTTTACAGTAGTATACCTTGAAACGTACCGTATTTTATGGATTAATTGCCCCGGTAAATACATAATTTTTGGATTTGCTGACTCGGCGATTTTTCGCGACTCGGAGATTATTAAGGAAACGAACTAGTACGTTAAAAAAGCGTAAAAAAGAATAAATAGACGTTTTAAAAATGTGTGAAATTAAAAAGATGAACATTTTCAACAAGATCAAAGTACTTACCAAAAATTGAATCAATTCAAACAAATTAAAAAGTAAAAAATGATGCTTTAAAAACTGTAAAAATGAGAAAATGGACTGTTTCAAAACCTGTAAAAATAAAAAATTGAACGTTTTAAGAAACGCAAAAATACAAAATTGACACTTTCAAAACTAGTAAAAATAAAAAATGGACGTTTTCAAAACCTGTAAAAATAAAAAATTGGCATTTTCAAAACGCGTAAAAATAAAAAATGAACGTTTTCAAAAACCGTGAAAATAAAAAAATGAACGTTTTCAAGAAGCGCAAAAATAAAAAATTGACATTTTCAAAACGCGTAAAAATAAAAAATGAACGTTTTCAAAAACCGTAAAAATAAAAATTTGACGTTTTCAAAACCAGTAAAAATAAAAAAAAATGACGTGTTCAAAACAAGTCGAATAAAAAAATTGACATTTTCAAAACGAGTAAAAATAAAAAAAATGAACGTTTTCAAAAATCTTGAATATGAAAAGATAGGCGGTTTCAAAAAAATTCAATTGTCAATTGATTGAGCCCGACAATGATTCAAGTCTCGGCTATTAATCGATTAAATACGGTATGCTATGTACACACCTTTGTACATCTTTGTATATCCCTAGGTCATAATATTATTGCGTAGATATGAGAACATTTGAGGGTAGTAATAGTATTACTATTAGTCGACGCATATTGGCTAGTGTGTTACGTAGCTACAACTCAACGCTGCTTCATGTCATTCAATTGTTCCAGGATTTTCTTAAATTAATTTACGAATTTATGAATCCACGCAAGCTGAGAAAATTGAAAGATTGTCCTTTGAATTTGTAAGCCGAAGGCGAAGGCTGTCTATGTATGCTTTAGTTTGATTTGCGAGGGTTGTAGCATACTCAAAAATGAAGTTACTGCGGTATGATTACCCACACTATTAATTTACCTTTGTGTTCCTAATGTCATTTTGCTAGCCTATTTTTGCTCATATTAACTCTTCTCTTTGGGCTAATGCTATGGATATGGATATGCGATTTCTATAGGCTATAGGTGTAGCTCAATACTAATTAGAATTGGCTTGGAATTGCCATTAGAGTTTGTATTAGGATCAGGCAATTTAATTTGAATGGCTTTGTATGTTCTGTCAGGTGTTATTAGTTGTTACTGTACTGTGCTTCTGCTTTGTTTTCAATACGAAATTAATTGCAAGCCTTTTTATTGAATGGAAGGGGGAAAGGTTGAATCAATGGATTTTTAATGAGACTAGATGAATTGCTCAGCTGTGTTGCTTTGCTATACGCTTGTGTCGGCACTCCGATGCGATGTGGATGTAAATATGTCTGAGTAGAAGGCGAGTGTGTTTAAGGGAGTGTCTGTATAATAGATAAGGACTTGAGACTGGTACCTACCATACTGATAGAATAGCTTAGCATAGCATTCCATACCAACTCCAGCAACTCTTCCTAAATGTTTCCTGAAACACAAGTTCAGAACTGAAGTAGAAGAAGAAGAAGAAGAAGAGGGAAGGAAACTTTATCGAATTTGAATTTGAATTTGACTTTGAATTTTAAGTGGAAACAAAAAAGACTGTGGAATACATGAAGATATTACATGGTTAATTTTCCCGACTTTTTCTACATTGCATCATGCACTTTCCCTTTTACTGTATGTACCTATGTAGTCATTTTGTGTTTGACGATGTAAAAACTAAACACATCAGAATGTCAACGAGCTCAAATCCTATGATCCTACGCATCTATTTTAGGTACATTTTAAACGTCTAAAATTTGTTGAAAAAGAAAATTTCGGAGCGTTTAAAAATTGTTAAAAAGGAAAATTTTGGAGCGTCTAGAAATTGTTAAAAACGGAAATTTTGGAGCGTTTAAAAATTGCTAAAAACGAAATTTTGTGACGATTAAAAATCGTTTAAAATGAAATTTTGAATCGTTTAAAAATTATTAAAAACGGTTTGAGGCGTTTAAAAATTATTAAAAACGGTTTGAGGCTTTTAAAAATTGCTGAAAAAAAGTATTTCCACACGTTCAAAAATTATTCAAATATCAAATTCTGAGACGGTTGAAAATCCTTGAAAAAGGAAATTTTGAAACATTCGAAAATTATTGAAATACTAAATTTTGACGGGTTTAAAAATTGTTGAAAAAAGAAATTTTGAGGCGTTTAAAAATTTCTAAAATAGGAAGATTTTAAGCGTTTAAAAATGAAAGAAAATAAATTATCGAAGTGCAAGATACATTTTAATGCGTTTGAAGTGCATTAAAAACGAGCTGCGATTCATACTTCTTTATTTAAATAGGATGATAGTTTTTCACTTTAAATGATTTTTCCCTTCTTAAGATGGTTCAGTTTTGACTGTGTAGGTAGAAACTTATTAAAAATGCATAATATATATGCCCTGTCTCTGGGAAGAATTAAGTGTGATTTACACATTTGCAGTCACTGTTGCATGCAAAAGACAAAGATAGTAGTGCAGGCATGGCATGACTATGTATGTAATATTTGTAGAGCATCTTACCCGCGATGATTAATTTCAAGATTGCAAAAAGCCGAAAGTTACAAAAAGAAAAAACTATTTAAATAAATGCTAACTTGTAACGTAAGTCACTTTGTAGTGTCTACTCCCTTCCCATTTCCGTCTCTCTCCCACGATCACGATTCAACCCACCAAATCCAAATATTTAGAAAATAGCATGAGGGCAAACAAACAATTTTTGTCAAATTCATGAGAAATCAAAATACATTGTATTGTATTGTGCTGTAGTTCGTGATGGCGATGGAAAAGAGAATGAAAACGACAAAACGAGGCTATGGGAAATTTGTTTTGTTTTTACATTTATTTAGAAATTTAGAATCCAGCTTTGGCTCCTGTTTCCTGCACGTACTTAAGGATAAGTTACTAATCGTAACCCAAGTTGTTTTGGACAGCTTAGCGAGGCTTTTCACTACAACTTGTTTTTCTTGACTTTTTTTGTAATTCGAAACGAATTCGACTTTGAATTTTCAAACGAGAGCTTTGCATGTGCATACTATGTATTTCCCCTCGGAAGAATAGGAGACGACGAAATAGCAGAACCAGTAGCAAAACCAGATTTAGAATCAGAACCAGAAACTGAACAAAGTGGAAGGGGAGAAATCACAGAGTATAATAACATTATGGAGTAATATCAGTCAAGATTTTTACAGATTTAGCAATTTATGAGGAGGAAAATATGACTTGATAATTTAAGATGGCTTTTTGCATTTATTACCCTCAAAGCATAAAAACAAGCACAAGTACTGTGTACAAGTACCTAGAAGCAAATGCATGGGAAAAGCGAGAAAGATTTTTCCATTTGGACATTTGTTTTACTTTATCTTCCCCAGCATTTTGCCTATGTTTGCGTTATGATTCGATAAGACACACTTTGTCTCCATTAGACGCTAAAGCTTCGGTTCAAGAATGAGGTGGGAGTGGAAAGCGTAAAGTACAAGGTACCTACTTACCGTATTTAATCAATTAATACCCGGGACTTGAATATGTAATTGCCGCTTTTTCAAAACTTCTATCGTTTGTTTTTTTCTTTTTGTGTTTTTGGAAAAGTCAATTTTTCATTTTTATGGTTTTTGACAGCGTCAATTTATTTGATTTTGTAGTTTTTGAAATCGTGTATTTTTTATATTTCCCTTTTTGAAAACGTTCAGCTTTTTAATTTTGCACCTCTTGAAATCGTTCAGTTTTTTTATTTTGCACTTTTTGAAAACGTTTATTTTATTTTTTTTTGATTTTATACTTTTTGAAATCGTTCTAAAGTTTTTCTAAAGCGTTCAATTCTTGTTAATGTGTACTTTTTGAACTCGTTCGATTTTTTATTTTGGCTTTTTTTTAAAATGTTCAATTTTTTATTTTGGCTTTTTTAAAGCGCTCAATTTTTTACTTTGCCCTTTTTAAAAACGTTCATTTTTTATTTTTCTCTTTTTTAAAACGTTCAATTTTTTATTTTTCTCCTTTTCAAAACGTTCATTTTTTTCTTTTCTCTCTTTTGAAACTTTCATTTTTTTCATGTTTTTTAACGTGAGTGTTTCCTTTAAGCACCGGGTCACAAAAAGTATCGGGCTCCAGAAGAAATAAAGAGCAAGTAATTGCGTGGCAATTAATGGATCAAATACGGTAAGTCATTTGGATACCGAAGGGAAGGGAGACGGAAACGATTCCAAAGAAGAAGTGTCTATTAGACCAAGATAATTTTAGGAATCCCGAAACTCCGTTGCGTTGACAGGGAAGAATTAAAAAGTCAACTAGCATTTAAAGAAGCAAAGCAGTGACAAGCCAGTGGATATACATACATACACATATAAAAGAAATAGTTGAAGTGCACGTATTTGGCAATGGAATTAATTTGGGAATTTAATTGCCTATCCTAGTCCATGTCATCGTCATCGTCATCGTTTCGTGCTCGTGTAAAAATGCGGATGGACAATTAAATACATACCTAGAAATAGAATACAGATAGGTGACTGGATGAGAAGAAACTTCAACCTTTATGAGAAGAAACTCTACGTCATCTTTACTCGCTGTCCTATCTCTCTATCAAGTGTGAATACACTACGTGTTGTCTCCATGATTACATGATGATGTTCTTTTACTCCTTTTCCAGGAAATATCTTGTGACTTTTGTCACTTGCATCGAGCATGTTATGTTATGTTATGTTATGTTATGTTATGTTATGCTGATAGGTTTCCCGTGAGCTATGACTATTATCCGTGTCTCTGCCAGTGCTTTTAGTACGATAGTTTATGCCCTACTGAGGATTTACAATATTGACGATACCATTATTCCGGTTGAGTTTATTACATATTTTAGTTGGCCTTTGAAGGCCTGCGGTCGCAGCGGCAGTTACTATCAACTCTCACAGTTGCAGTTGCAGTCGCAGTCGCAGTCACAGTCACAGTCGCAATTCACATAGTCCCAAGATATTTACGATCGTCTGAAATGAGCTTTAGTGGATCCTCTGTTTCTCTCTCTCTCTCTCTCTCCACCGAAAGGCTCACATCTCAAACACCAACACTAAAAATCAAACATGAAACCTCAAACACAAACTCAAATCCTGTCTTGGCTTACTCGACTTCGAACCGAATCGAATAATTTATTGGAAGCATATGGACACATGCGGCATTCATTTCGTTCCCTTTTCCTTCTCATTTTCTTCCTTTCTCCTTAAGAGCTTTGCACTATTTATTATCATTCCTATAATTATATAACCTATGGCTGTTATACCTATAATTATATTATGTATTTGATATACCTATGTATACCTATGTTAGTAGAGTTATGTGAGACAGTGCGAGGAATGTATGTAGGTAGTACAAACGGAATGAGAATGACGGGAATATTTAAATACGGAAGAGAAAAAAATTGTCACTTATTTCCTATTCCTGTCCTGTCTATTACCTACTAATGCTGTGACGTGATGTGACATGATGCCATGTTATGATTCTTTCCTTGCTACTCCTGTCACTTTCACTTACAGCTTTGTCATATTTTCTGCCATGTTATAGTCAAGCAGATGAAGGGAAAAATAAACAAGCAAATGTAATGGTTATGATGGGGTTATTAATATGCATTTTCCTTCAATGGAGATGAGTTGAAGTTTTAAGTTATCTTGCCATAGTTAACTTAATTCATGGCATCAATTCCTAGTGTGGTCTTGGTAGAAGAAACTGCTACTTTTATTTATTCTGTAGCGCCCGCAGGATTTTTTTGTCACAAAGGCCTGGAAAAAACTTGATCTCAACCAGTCTAAAAGGAAAAGCTGCGTCTTATCGAGTCTCAACTATAAAAAAAATGCGCCTTGTTTGTGTAAATTTTTAAAGAACTGCATCTTATCTAGTGTAAATTATAAAAAAATTGCGCCTTTTTCGTTTAAGCTTTTAAAAAACTGCGCCGTTTTTTTGTGAATTTAAAAAAAGCTGTGGCTTTTTCTTGTAAATTTAAAAAAACTGCGCCGTTTTTTTATAAATTTAAAAAAGGTGTGGCTTTTTCTTGTAAATTTAAAAGAAACTGGGCCGGTTTTTTATAAATTTAAAAAAGGTGTGGCTTTTTCTTGTAAATTTAAAAAAAAACTGGGCCGTTTTTTCGTAAATTTGAAAAAAGCTGCGGCTTTTTCTTGTAAATTTAAAAAACTGCGCCGTTTTTGTATAGATTTAAAAAAACTGTGCCTTTTTTGTTTTACATTTTACAGAAGTCAGTGCATTTTTAAAAATCAGTAATACTCCTAGGCCTACGTGGTCAACGCCTAATTACGCTACTATATTTATTTCGCTTATAATTGAGCAATTATGTCCTACCATGCAATAACAATATTATATGAATTTGATTTTTGTGAGAATGTGGACAGGTAGCATTCCTTCCATCTTGGATGACAATCTGACAATCTCAATTAATCTTAAGGGCTATCGGCATCCCTTTCACCTCAGAACTTACTATTTGCAATTATTGTCCATCTAAAATCCTCAATTTACAGTTTGACAAATATGCGACATAGGTTCTTATATTTTATATTTTATTCTGCATTACACATTACATTACACTTTTTGCACCAAAAGTAAGCACAGGGCTCTAAGGAGAAAAAGGAAAAGGAATTGCGGTTAAAGTCGTTAGAACGATGGCGACATGACAATTACCACGACTGTTACTATTACAATTACGACTACGATTACGATTAGGACCAGGATTACAGTAAAAAAAAGTCAATAACTATAAAATTTAAAAGGAGTTCAGTGCCAGGCCAGTTCACTTGGGACTTGGGATGTGTTGTGTCGTACTGAGTTGCTTTATGTTATGTTATTCCCTGTTATGCTATATAATGTTGAGATTGTGATTGTGAGGAAACCAATTGACCGTTGCGAGTTCAAGGCTGGGAAGACACATCACTCAGCAAATGAGTTTCGTCATCTTACTTAGGACCAGCCACGATGACGATAAGCATCAGCATGTCTTCAAAATATCCACATTGTATTGCATTGCATTGCATCGTCGGAAGCTAAGCTCAGTCGCAGTTACATCAACAGCAAAATAAATAGAATCCACACAAGAGGTCACAGGCACAGCCACAGCCACAGCCACAGTCACAGTCACAGTCAAGTCACAGACAGACGGATAAAAAATGAGAGATAAAAAATAGAAAAAATGGGGAAATAGATGCAACTTTTTTCAAAACTAATAGTGGAGTCTCACATGACAACTTTACAACTTGAGTCAAAGACAAGTCCAAGCCAGAGTCCAAATTCCAGTTGAACACGAAGTCCAAATCAGAGTATCAAAACCTAGACTAGAATCAAGTGATGGAGCTAATTTATTTTGCTAATACTAATAGGACTACGGTCATTTGCTAAGGTGGACTGTGAAATACAATAGAGATATTTACGAAGAACATGACATGTGCACGCGATAAAGGGGCAAAGGTAGGTAAACATAATAGACAGGGAGGCATGAACCTGAACCAAAGCTTTGCATTGTATTGCATTGCATTGGATTGCATCGAGACCTAGATTGAGAGCTTTCCCATATTCCCATGGGAATGCAAGCACTCAGGGCAGACAATATTTAAATTTCAAATCGTCGACTTGCATCAGTGAAATTAGAATTTAGATCGGATTGCGATTACTATTGCCCTAAGTTGCTGTAGCTGTTGCTAGGGTTTGCTATTGTTGCCCCGAGAGGCATTTTGCTCACCTCTAATTCTTATATGGAGTAAAACTTATGTACCGTATTTGATAGATTAATTGCACCAACTATGATATTCTTTTTGCGATCCGCTGCTTATTAAGGAAATGGTCACGTTAATAAAGTACAAAAAATAAAAAACAGACGCTTTGAAAAAGTGCAAAATAAAAAACTGAACTTCTTTAAAAAGAGCAAATTAAAAAAATGAAAGATTTCGAATAGCACAAAATAAAAAAAATTGACGTTTTTAAAAACCGTGAAAATAAAAAAATGACGTTGCCAAAAAACAGTAACAATAATTAAAAGAAAATGACGTCAAAAAATGCTAAAAATAAAAAAAGTGGTGTCAAAAAACACTAAAAATAAAAAAATGACGTCAAAAAACACTAAAAATAAAAAATAAATCTGCCAAAAGCCGTAAAAATAATAAATTGACTTTTCAAAAAACGGCAATTAATGGAGCCCGGGAATTATTCAGGTTCCGGCTATTAATGGATTAAATACGGTATCTATTCCTAGTAAATACTTTAAATGCGTTGCCCTTCCTTTAACTTGACTTTACATGGACATTTCCAAATGAAAGGCCAATCTCTCTTACAGATAAAGTCCAAGTCAAATTAAAAGACATGATTTTATTTTCCTTAATTTCAACTTGAACTTATCTGATCAAGTAAAGGATGCAATTTCACTTTGGAAAAAGATACACACACAGATTGCAGATATGTACATGGATTAATTGAGTGTAGGACAAGGCATTAAATTCTGGGAAATTCTAGTCTTCGTACATAGCCATGTAGTTTTCCCTATATCCCCTATATATTTCTGAGGATAGGCCTAGTGTCCCTGTCTATGATTATGACATACCTACTATATATAGTACCCATAGCTTCATATCTGAAGCTTTACACTCCAGCCCTCACATGCTTTCTGACAGTGACTAATGGCAAACGGCAACTCAGTCAAGCCAAACCAAACTAAACCAAACCAAACCAAATCAAAGGAACGTAACGTAACGTAACGTAATGCAACGAAATGTTAACTTAACCAGTAACCAGAAAAGCAAGGCAAAGCTAAACCGTCTTGTTAAAAGTGCTATATACAGACAGACAGAATACTAGCCAACTGCAGCACGTGAAATAAAGCGAAACTCGCCAGAAGACGAAGAAGAAGAAGCGGAAGGAAAAACAAAAAGTGAAATAGAAAGAGAAACAGAAAAAGTCACAGAATGTCCAGTCCACTCACGAAACAAGTTCAGCTCTGCTCGTGCTGAAAGTGTAATAAGTGCAAGTACAGGAGGTCTCAGTTCTCAATAGACACCAGACAGCAGACAGTCAAAGTACACTCTCCCAAATGCCAATCTCCAGAATCTATGTAAAAAAAAATGAGATGGAGATTTACAATTACAATTCCTTTTTAATTTACGGATCCATTTTTAACTTTTTCGTATTCGTCTAATTTATAAAATTAAGGATTTCGTAATCATTGATTGTAAACTAACGATTGGTAGGTTCATGATTTTCATTTCAGAGATACTTATTTGAGAGAGTGTATCCATGCACTAGTTGTTAGGAAGGTGATTGGAGACTTGAGATTGAGAATAAAATAAGTGAGCATTGTGACAATCACAATCATTTCTGGAGAATAGAACCCACGATGTTGATGACGAGGATGAGGATGAGGATAAGGACAAGGACAAGGATGAGAATGATACTGTGCGAAAAGCTGAGGTGGCACGGTTTGCTTAACTTTCGTTTATCTCGCTTGGAGAAGACAGAAGAGGTAGTCTAATAGTAAGATAGCATAGTAGTACTAGTAAGTATTGGGAGACAGACAGACAACAGATCGAAAGAAAAAGTTTAGCTGTCGAGGATTGAATTGAAGATTCCCTTTTTTGTGGCGGATGAGAGCATTACTCTGATCAGTGTTATTATACTAGATATAACTTTAGTTTTGGCTCTCAACAAAAGATTTTTCTCGAGTTGTTCCTTCCTGCTTCCAAAGTCTCACTCGTAAACTAAAGTAAAGCTCAATCCAAACCATGCCAAACGAAATCACAGCAGAGCAGAGGCCGAGAATCGCAGACATGGCAAAGACAGGACAAGACGTACATCGTACATATGTAATGTACACAGACTGGGTACATATGAATCGAGTAAAAGTAGAGTGTTACCAATACCAATATAAATGTAACAGCGATCTGTAAGCACGAGTAATAGGAGTAGACTAGTAAAAGCAAAGAGTAAAAGGTAGAGTCTACTATGCTATAGTATGTAGTAGCTAGTTAGCTCAAGATGTATTACTTGTAGAAATAAATTTCAAGAAAGACAACCATGTCTAGGCTATGGCTATGGCTATTGGTACATAGTATAGATATTCCTGTAGGGAATAAGCAGTGCCGTGCCACTGGGCTTGTCCGCTTGTCTTTGTCTTCGTGTACACAGTTATGTTGTAATAGAATGGAATAGAATATAATGTAATAGAATAGAATAGGTAGCTGAATGGCCACTACTGCTAGTGAGATCCCATGAGCTGTATGTGTGGTCTGGTCTGGTCTGTAATGTAAGGAGGAAAGTGAATGGCTATGACTATGGCTACGGATATGGCTATGACTATGGCTATGGCTATGGCTATGGCTAGTTGTGTTGGGTGAAAAGATGTGAAGATTGGTCAGATTGAAAGTGACAGGGAAGTGGTGAAGTAATGTGGAATATATGGAAGATCAAATGGGAGGTCATCATCCCCACGCGATCGATTTCGGCCGAACATGTCCTTTCAGCACTCAACAACCAACACACAAACAAGTCAAGTCAAAGGATCTTTTCTCCAAACTCTCTCCCACTATTTTCCACTACAATCCACACATCTACTACTGGTCCTGGGACGAAATCTGGATCTTCAACACGTAGTAGTATAAATATACATATTTTCAATGGCATTGTCATTGGCATTGTCACCGTATTGTGATAATGGCAATGAAGATGAAAACGGTGATGCCACTAATTACAGAGGTATGCATAAAGCTCCTTTAAAGAATCGAAATGAACTATGTAAATCCAACTGGCTCTAGAAATAAAACTGCCCAAATCCAAAACGCCTTAAATCAAAATGAGCTAAATCGGTTAGAATAATTTTATATTGTTTCAAAATGGTTAAAATCAGAAATTTTGAGGCGTTCAAAATTGTTAAAGTAAGTTTTGAACCCCTTCAACATTTTTGAAATAAGAAATTTTGAACTCCTTCAAAATTGTTAAAATAAGAAATTTCGAAGCGTTCAAAATTGTAAAAGTAAGTTTTGAACCCCTTCAAATTTTTTGAAATAAGAAATTTTGCTCTCCTTCAAAATTGTTAAAATACGAAATTTGGAGACATTTAAAAAATTTATTCTAACGGACTTAGCTCATTTTGCTTGTAATGCGTTTTGAATTTAGTTCATTTGTTATAAAACCATTCCAATTTAACTTATTTTGACTCTTCATCGACGAGACGATATGCATATAGGATATTAATATTTAGTATTTAAAGATATTACAGAAGTGGTAGGTGATATTGTCGGAAGACTTGCAAGTGCTCCACAAGTAATTAATGATTGTTATTAGGAAGTACCAATGTAATAACACTTGTAGGCGTGGAAGAATAGGATAGTGATAATTACTACGATGGGAAGATAAAGAAAGAAATGCAAGTCGCCTACGCGTTAGCATCTCTAACTCGTAATACAATAAGCTCTAACGGTAACCAACATGGATAGCTATGAAGATACAGAAACTTAGGCAGATACACATGTCTAGGTGTAAAGACCTATTAGGCTTCCTAAATTCCTAATTGTATGTAATAGTAATCGTAATCGTAATTATATGGTAATGATTATAGCTACATATGCACTTGTGCGCAGTAAATAAACCAAGTTCAAAGCAGGTATTAGTAGATGGAAAAACATATTGAATAGGTAACAGTATTAAACTTAGACGTAGACATGGACAGAAGACAAGACAGCATAATATAAATCAATAATAAAAAAAAACATTCGCGATCAGATCGATGTGTAAAGGTATGACTCGTAGGATAAAAGAATGACTCAGAAGAATTGCCAGTTAGTCATTCCTTCCAGTTATTTCAGAATGACGAAGTGATAATCTCCATGATTTCCATATTTGCAATTCTCACCTCGAGACTCTGACCTCATAGACAACGTTTACTGAAGTCTGCCTCATTCATTACTGTTTGATTTAGTTGTAGTTGTAGAAGACAAGTCTTTGTCATGTAAGTCTTGGAGCCGGTGCAGCCATAGTAATTGTTGTCATGTAGGTAGGTAGGTGTATTATTATAGTATGTAGTGCATACAGATACAGAAAGGTGCTCACTGATTACCCAGTGGTTAAATGTAATATTAGGAATTGCATTTTTCTACGTTTTTTATGGAGTGGCGAAGAAATTGATGAAGCCGATCCGCCCATTCAATGATCCCCGTAACAAGCGAACTAAATGAAGCTCTACTGTATCTGTATCTGTATTCCAATTCAATTTTACAAGTGCATAATAAGTGCAGTACATACATATGTTTTAACATTGGAAGATTAGTCAGGTCTTGGAATAAGATTGAGAACGGGAACAAGAACAAGAACAAGAACAAGGCGAAGAAGAACGTCAACGACGGAGTCACTTGCATTTGAGGGTGAAAATAATACTGCACGTAATAACACGGTCACTGATCCATCCATCTACTTATGTAATTACATGGAGTACAACACTGCCCACGTAGATAGTATTTGAGAGCAGATCACTGCGTAGTCTACAGTCTACAGTTCCTTGTATGTGGTTCCTATTCTGAGATAACCTGCTTGCTTTTTGCGTATCAGAACAGAATGACACGGTTCAATGGGATTCAATGAAGTTGGGTTGAATGATGCAATCGACTGCGAAGTAAGGTGCAAGGGTGTTTTCTGTGCTGACTACTTGTCTAATTTTACAAGCAAAATTCTTGTTATAAGAGATCTGAAGATGCCTCTCTTCTAATTGCTAATAAAATGTATTGCCGAAATATGAATCTATCGTTGTGATATGTTTTTAAAACAAAGATGTTTTTTATCCTGTAAACAAAATGTTATTGATAATTTTCTTGCTAATTTCTAAGTGTTTCTGAAAATCTAGAAAGTAAAATTAAAACTGTTTACAATTTTTTAAACTGTCAATTATCAGCTATGGCGGGAATCGAACTGAAAATTAAATTTTGGCAATTTATCGGTGGCGAATTTGTAGATTATGTGCATCGAAATCGATGGCCAATCTAGACGCTTGATTACTAGGAATTAATTTTGATTGAGATTGAATTTTAGTAAAAACCAAAACGAAGGTTAAAACTGTGAGTAAATAAATTATCAGTGTGTGATTTATTTCGAGTAAATTTTGTCGTCTCCATCATAATCATAATCATAAGGTGTACCTGCTTGATTGCATAGTAAATTTTGTATGGTCGATGAAGGTGTAAAGCCTACCGTCCTCCCAAACATCCCATAATGTTAAGAAAACGATGTAAAGTTTTGCACCTTCACCAATGACATGTAGAATGTTAGAGTGGTGATAAAACTGCATGTAGATGGTAGATTGTAGATACAATTGATGTGGATATGATGCAGTGCCCTTTCAACTTCCATCGCCGATCTACACACCCAGATCCTACAGAATTGAGTGATTCACAATCAGAACCACATTCACAAGAGAGACAGTGCAGTATATCAAATGTAATACAGATGTTGGATGTATGAATTTGAGGTAGAAGTCTCCTCGGAGGCGAGGAAAGGATGACGATGTTGATGTTGATATTGATGTTGATCTTGTTGATGCCATTCATGTCCAAGTTTGTTTGTAGGCATTTATGTATGTATTTGAAAACAAAAAGGAAGAAAGGAGAGCGCTTAAATCCTCCCTCGTGACTCTCGTTTTATTCTTCCTTGTTGAGTTGTATGTAGTTGAAAAGAATGCATGGGCTCCATCATGAACGACGTAGTAAATGTGCTCTCTTCGATGATATTAAATTGGGAAAAAATGAATTGCCCTATTGGCTTTGGCTTTAGCTTTGGCTTTGGCTTTGAGAATGTTATATGATCTGCTTTGATATGATTGCGATGTGATATCGCTTGTTGGGATTGGGATTGGGATATCAGTAAGGTTTCAGTGTTTCGCTCACTTCCCTTGGCTTTGACTTTGGCTTGGCTTGGCTTCTTAAGTAATGGTGATGAGAAATGGTAGTATAAATAGTCCGGTGGTGTCTGTAGAGGCTACTAATAATATATGGGGACGACACATAAACAGGAGCAAACTTGAGACTTGGCTGGAGATGTGAGCGAGAAATATTGAAAGGATCAAGGATTAAAAAGGAGCTGGAGAGGAAGGTTACTTTGATAAGAAAGTCTAAGGCTAAGGATAAAGCTACGGCTAACTATAAGCTACGGAGACTGTTCACTATTCCTCAGTCGAGCTTATACATATCTGTATCTGTATTTTAGCTGTGTGGGTCCTAGTCCTAATAATATATAAGGTAAATAAGGCTACAGCTAAAAAAGTTAAGAAGGCGAAGGAGAAAAGGAGAATGTTGGGATGGGGAGGCTCGAGAAATAAAATTAATGAAAGTCTTTTGCCTCTCTTCGATAATTCATAATTCCTCCTCCATTACTTACTGGTGCTCGAGCTTCAAGTTTGTACTACTTGATAGTTGGTCCTTTTACTTTTACTACTTCATTCAACTTTTCATTTTCATATGCAAACGTTTCATATTTAGTATGTGTGTAAGAATTTATATTGAGTAGTTGTATTGAATACAAAATTTGTTCTCATTACCTACATACATAAATGCATGTAGGTAGGTAAGATATGACTACTGACTACTGAGGAAAGCCAAAGTTACAAATAGGGGATGTAATGTATGGGATATCAATGAAATGAGATATAGGTTAGGACTCTCCGTGTGTGTGGGTGCGTAATGCTATAATGTGAGTAGTATGTAGTAATAGTTAATGGCTACTGATGGAGTGCTGTACTTACTTCTCCTCTTCCTAATACTCTGGAGGATGCGGTTCTGGCTGTGGCTGTGGTATTATACTGTAATCGTTTCGTTTGGTTTAAGTCTGTCATTTATTACGCTTATAGTTGTCGGCTTAGACTAAAGTATTCATTAATTTGATCTTAAGTATTTTTCAAGTTGAGACTTGCTGAAGGCTCCGTGTACACTGACGAACAGGATGAGGACGACGATGAAAGAAATCTATGATTGAATCGGGAGGCTTTGAAAGAAATCAAAATGTTATACTTATAATTTTATGACGAGAACTTCATCATGTCGTATGTTATTTCGCAGCACATTTTTTTTACTAGAGTTCCATAATCACAATCAGTTCAGTTCATGGAGTACGATGCGATGCAATGTGGTCATAGTCGTAGTCATAGTCATAGGACATAGGCATAGGACAGACGAGCAATAGTTCTTACTGCGTTACACATTACACTTTCATCAGATTTGCTTCAGCGATGAATCCATCAATGGAATTATAAAATGATAGGATATTAATTTGTATGATGCAATGTCGAGTCAAGTTGCGGAAGATTGTTCTGTGATTCTGTAGGTAATACGAGGATGCTGTCCGGATAACGAGTGAAGATAACATTAGTATTTTGGCTTGTATTTGCCCTTAACGATCTACAATCTACGACTTGAGTTAGAAGATCCTGTACTTAGGTAAAGGGAATTAGTGTTTTAGTATTACTTGACATTCTGTGTACTTCGAGGCGAGTACGACGTAGATACTTCCTAGTTAGGAATGAATAGTAGATACTTACAGTATATGTATACCGTAAGCTATTTTATAGATGGTATTACACTCCAATGATTGTATTGTAATTTAATTAATGCCAGGCAAGTTGTAGAAGCATTGTATTGTAATAGGGGAAATTAATTAGGAAAAATGAAACCATTGAACTGCTTCAAGATTGTTTATGGGACCAGGAGGCGCAGGCAAAGGATATTTTATCTGTCTTTTCTTCCTTTGGTTTTGTTTCCGTCCGTCTTTAGTTTTTTATGCGATTTTTTTGTGTAGGTGATTCTCCGCTGAAATTGTCCAGTTTTTGTTTTTGTTTTCCTTCTGTACTTCTGCGTTTTATTCTTGTTGTTGGACTACTTCTTATTTCGATACTTTTGCACTTCACCTTTTCTGCGGAAGACGAAGTTGAAGTTAGGATGATTTGCATTTTTGTGACAGATTTTTTTTCGTATAACTTCCAATTAGTGTTTTGTTCATTCAACGTTGTGTAACGGTATAATTACGTGGATCAGATCAGGAAATGATGACGAAGATTTGCCTTTTTGAAAGAAGTATAATTAGGAATTGTAGGAATTCTGCCAACGACGAAATTAGACTGGTTTAAACGTCCTTATTCTGCTAATATGCAAACACGAATTACCACATTTTGTAAAAGTTGTACATTCATATAACCAGAAGACATAAAATGCTTGTAACTTAAACGACAATACGTTGTCTCCAAATTATTTACCACTATCGGCGATGAAAATCACTCACCTTCATAATTGAAATCGTAGCCTTTTTTATGTTGTTGTAATCCCAGTTCATCTTCATATTTTAGCTGAACATGTCCAACGCGAGTTTATGTTTGTTTTGTTATCTCTACTTGAAACATAATAGACACGACACAACACAACACAACAGTCATTGCTTATCATCGTCGCGTGTTTCCATTATCTGTCTATTCGGTTATTACACGACACTAAAGTTTCAATTGAATGGAATGGTACCTTTACCTTTACCTTTATTTTACCTTTTACTACTTACACTCTTGGTATTGTCCTCAGTCTCGCAATTGGAATTTCAACGATGTAGACAAATACTTAGGATTACAGACACAAAGAATAATAACAACCGGTTTGTTAGATGTGTGGGGTGAATGGTGATACGAAAACGAAAACGAATACTAATACTACTTATTAGTTATTATGTAGGTATTATGTCCAGTTGAATTTTATTACTAGTTAGGTTGGTAATTATATTGTTTTTACGTACATACCCAGTGACAATAAAATCGATATCGATGTGATAATCCTTTGTTTTGATGATGCTTTCCAGTACTTACGAGTTTGAATAAGTGAATGGTGAACAAATAAAAAAAAGTAGTCTTGAGTTAAGCTATTTCTTATTAGTACTAGGAAAGGGAAAAAGTAAGATAGCATAATATTTTTACTATTGTATTGTATATGAAACTAGGATTTAAGCACTCGTAGTCGTACTCTTGAATTAACTTGTCCTGTTCTCGTGCCTCTGACTGGTGATCAATGCCTTGAATTGTAAATCAAAATTGGTGCAATGAACTCTATGGTTGGTTCGGTTGAGGAATTAATTAGGTAATTGCTCCATGCGTAAAAAATGTTCATTGACATAAAACCAGAACCAGAACCAGATATGTAAATGTACACTTAGGTACTATTAACCCACCTCCTCCTATTCATTCATTATTCACACATTGCATTCCTTTATTCGGAATTTCGCCCATTGATTCAAACAGTTTGTTGATTTTACTTTTGGAATTGGAAGCGGTTTTCATTTTAGGTTTTAGTTTTAGTTTTGACTTTGATTTTGAATGACTCTAGACTAGGATTAAGAGAGGAAGTCATTACTTTATGATCTCGATGAATGAGTCGATGAATGAAGCAAATTAGTCATAAGTATCGGTAAAAATTCGGCCACTCTTTAACTCTCTTCCATTAAGGTCCTAAGTGAAATCAATACTCTTGAAATCTCAAGTAATAAATGGCTGGATTATAATAAGTACACTCCTGATAAGAATTGGGGACTGAGGATATAATGTAATGTAAACCGATGCAATGCAATTCAGTGGTAAGAAAAAATGGAAGGATTACTTACGAATGCTCGTTGAAGGATAAAAAAAGTTATATGCATTAGGCCCCGTGCTGAGTACAATCAATGCTCAACTAATATCAATAACATTCTCATTCTGTTTAAGGGGCCAATTGACTATAGCTCTTTTTCATCCTTCAACGACATAATATTATTACTGTAGCTGGAGTAGCTGCTGAGCAAGCAGTCGTAGCCATAATTAGTAATTTGTTTGAGTGTACCCACAGGTAGAACAGTAGACATTTGGGAACAATCATATCATATACATAATCTTGCTAATCAATGAACTCCGGACTACCTACTATTACTATTTAGTTATCCACATTTAGGTAATAAACATAGGGTTAATATAACCCACCAAAATCAACCAAGCACAATCAGTTAATAATAGAAAATTGGGGTGCCATAAAAAGCGTGCCGTAGAAAAAATACAAGTGGGGACTCTATCGATTGGATTGGAAATGGAAGTGGATGTGGATGTGAAATTGTACACTGGTCTGGTTCATAGGTAAAAAGGAAATGGACACAAGCATAAAAATGGTGTAGACGACATATCTGTAGACAGTATTATGTAGTTCAGTCCAGTGGGATATGTACTTTTACTTTTACCAAGGTATATATTTTGCTTAGGGTTTGGTATTGGGATTAGGATCACTCAGTGGTCTATTGTACCCAGACCCAGTAGCAATCGTAAGTGCATCTTTAGTTTATTTTATTTTATGGTTCTAGCAATATTGTGTTCGTTTTTGTATCGCGTTCGCATTAACAATCCACAGTACGTAAGTACATACATATACTAATACAACTGACCTGCTGTTCACCATTTTGATTGTGAACAGCAACAGTTTTTGCCATGCCATGCCATGCCATGCCATGCCAAGCCATGCCATGCCATGCCAAGCCATGCCTTTACACAAGTGATTCTTGTCGTTGTCGTTGTCTTTATTATATTGCAATTAGAAGAAAGGACCGAGTACTTGTAGTTACTTGTACTTGTACCGTGGAACTGGAAATTGCAAGTGTGCAGTGCAGTGTGATAAACATAATATGTTGGGTACAATGGGATCAATGGAAACAAGGACGAGGACGAGGACGAGGACGAGGGATTAGAATTTACAATGTAGGCAAGCTCCACTTATTCTGTTTCGGTGGAGAAGCCAAGCCCAGAATTTTCGGGATCACATCGCATCGCAACCTGATGGAGGTGCATATTGCATACTGCAGTATCGATTATTTCCATCTCCATTCGATAGCATACATAGCAGTGCATTTTCTAATTATCTTGCACTGCAATGTACTGTACAGTAGTACAGTACAGTGGAGGAGAATGTATTTACAAGGTTTTTATTGAGGGATGTGGAGCACCGTTATAGTGTTGGCCTTTCGTTATTTCGGCGGGACGGGAGATGTGGACGGTGGATGCGGGACTTGATTTTCATTTTTCTCCAGACCAAAACAGACCAGACTGGGCCGAGGATGAGTATGAGGATGAGGATAGTGTTAGTGTTAGCTGAACAAAAATGATGATCATATGGACGTTATGGAACATCCCTTGTCCCCACTTTGCATCCATGGATCAACACACATCTCGCACGAAGGACAAAAGAACAGCTGTACGTTACGCTCGTCTCGTCTCGTCTCTTCTCTTCTCTTCAACTCTTACAATGTACAAGTCCATAGAGCTCAGTCGTCCACTACTCACTACATATTTGGATGTATCTCCGAAAATGCTTTGGTGATTATCCGTACATCCGTACAGTTAGTGGGAGCTGCAGAAGCATCATCATCATCATCATCGTCATACATACTTATTCTACATACATTTTAGATACATTGTAGTTTCGGACCGTAGCTGGAATTTCAAGTGGAATTTTTACCCTAGCCCATATGTGCAAAAGTGTAATATGCTAGATTTACTTATAATCATGCATGCCACGTCCAACAGGCTTTATTTACTATTTACTACATCTGACTAACTGAACTGTAGAAGCCCAATTTACACATCTTACCCGGCGATCCACATCCACAGTCATATCCATAGCCAGACCAGACCAGACCAAGCCAAGCCAGAGCAGACCAGACCCGGCCAGAACACCAAATTCAGCAGCAGAGAAGCGTGACCCTACAATATGTAAGCATATAATATGTTCATGTAACCAATATCTGTATACGTTTGAAACATTGTGGGTTTGAAAGCAAGGCTTCTCTCTCACTAGTCAGTCTCATTTGCATTTCCCGTCCTTCTCAAGTACATACATACAATACGAACATACGTACATATAGGCAAAGCTATAATAACACATTGGTATCTGAAATCTGTAGTCCTCGGTTGTAGTTGTAGCAGTAGTGCTTGCCCGATTTTTTTTATCTCAACTTGTTTATTTTCAGAACTGTTTTGTACTGTGTACAGCTAGTACTGCAAGACCGTTAATACAATTTGAAACATTTGAGAATATAATATCACGATTACATGCACTATAGTAATACAAGATATATTACCTATGTATACTTGTACACTTTACAATTTTCATGCTCATACTTGTCCTGTAGTTCAACTGTAGAGGATAGAATACAATGCAATGCAATGCAATACATAGAATGAATAGAAATGATTGGAACGTTGACGATGGATGCGCTATGCTATGCTTGCAAGATATTTTTATAGAAAAACTGGCTGCTCTGCAACAAAACTGGGTAATATATAGACAAACATTATATCTTCAAATGATTGGAGTTCGGTTACTGTATGCTATGTCTATGAATGATATACTTACTTTGAGTTTAGTTAGGCCCCCAAAATGATATTACTTAGGCGTAGAAAAGTTGCTTTTTAACTAATCGTTTGAAAAGGATATGCATATGGAATCTAATACAGTACACGAGAGAAAAGTGGGAGCGAGCGTATGCCCATAGCTTAGGAGGCAAGGCAATTTGGTCGGATATTTCGAGTTTGTCGGAGATGAGTTGAAATAGGGACAGGGAAGGATATGAGGATACGGACGAATGGCCGCAAGTCCGTATTCGTGTTCGTTTTCACTGAAAAAATTAACATGTAGAATAGAAATATTGGACGCAGAAGCTTATAATGTTCTGTCATAGGGACGGTAACGGGAACTTGTCGTTAGGTATACATAATATACCCATTCCTGAGAATGATAGAACTTCCAGTACAACCCATCTTCTGAACTGGTAAAGATGTGCATACAACTATCTATGCAATGCACAGTAATATGGTCACTGTTCTTCTATTAGACTATATGTATATATATCCTGTTGTAGGAACAATAGCAGGCTAACGGTGATATATACATGGATCTGTAAATTAATGAAATCAAGGGACAGTATGTATCTTGTAAGAGGAGTAGTCAGCCTGATGCCCACATTATTTTATGAGTAAGTCTAATGCTCTTTTTCTGTTGCAGCTGTGCTTGATCTTGATTTTCTTCCCTAAACCTTCCCTTCGAAACTTCGAATGCCTTGTCAACTCTTTATTCGATAATGCACTCCACTCCTACTATACCATGCTTCGTAAACTGGGACTGGGATGCTTCAATATTATTATCAACTGTATATAGTCAACTGTAACTGTAACATAAGATAGCTCCGGAGCATAATGTAATGTCACCCTTGTTTTTAAACCGCATTTTTGTTTTTGTTTTGGCTTTGGTTCCTGCTTTGCTCTTAAATATTATTATAATTACAAATCTAAAAAGCATGGTTTTAGACGCATAATTTCAGTTTTTTAATTAAAATTTTCAACGTTAGTTCTTCCGCACAATTGCGTAATTTCTTTTTTATTTTACATTTCCATGGAGGAAGGAATTCGACTGATACTATGTAGCATGTAGCATCTGCAGTAGTATTAATAATAGTATAGGAATAGTAGTAGTAGTAGTTGCAGTTGTTGTTCTCCTCTTACGATTAGTCTAGAAACCACAGGGGTGCTCGGCCAGAACTAAAATTTTGTTGCACAGCTTGAAGCTTGACATAGTAGTTATCAATATCACTGTCATTAGTACAGAACCTTTAATGTTCCAGATACCTAATAATGGGAGAGGAAATCAAATGAAGACGGGAGAGCACCAGTACTAACACCAACACCAACGAACAACATGGCATGATGTTCTTGTCACATCACGTACATACAAATGATTCACCTGATAATTTGAGGACAAACACATGTCAGACTCAGAAGTATTGTATGAGATAATTATGTACATCTAGAGAGAGAGACAATAAAATAGAAAAATAGACAGAAGATTCAAAGTGTTCTCAAATAGAATGAGAAAGGAAGTCGTATTTTATTTCCTACACATCTATTTCCTCTGGGAGTCAATAGCAATTATTATTAACGTCGTGTGGTTTGCTTTATTACAGAGACTTGAGTTTATCTATGTAAGGTATGTAGGTATTTTTTTTCTTATTTTATCCGAACTAGAAATAGAAGCAAGCTCAACCTCAACATAAAATAATTTCATACTTTGAAATTTCCTTAATCAACTCAGGTTTCTTTCAAACAATTATAACTGTATGGAGATTATAAATGTATTGTTATAATTTAATTACCGAACAAAATCTGTCCCTTCTTGCGGGAAATGTCATGTCATCAAGTTTTTTTTTAGAAATCAAGTTGAACTTCAAAACGAAACGATGATAGGATGCTCGCCCATAGGAATACATAGAATGAAATAAATCAGTTTTTTAGTCGCGCGTGCCATCTTTTGGTGGAAAAGTGGAAGCATTCTCTACTTTTGTGCTTTAGAAGAGAAAATCAAGTTGTTTATTTAATCTAAGGTCAAAATGACAACTAATTATATGTAATACAAGTAACGATGTTTTGAAAATGATTATAGTAATGCTGTAATTTATTTATAGTTACTTTATTACTCCACTGCAATTCGTATGCTATGAAATATAATACATTTTCGTTTAGTATTTTTAAAACGTTCGTAGAACGTTTTCGGTTTTCTCACTGTAGGCACATTTCACATCGGGTTTCTTTGTGTTTGCTCGTACAACTTATTGAAGAAATACATACATAGTTGGAGTTCGGGTAATTGTCAATTGTCAGATTGTGAAGGTAATGGGAATTGTGAATTGCACAACTAATTTCGAATCACAGTTGACATTAATGGCTAAGGTCAGATTAGAATTTATATTATTCAAAATATTTACCAGTGAATAGTCTACAGTTTTGAGTTTTAGTCAGAAGGCTAAAATTGGTAAGTGGAATATCGGAAATCAGTGTTATGTAGGTATCGGTACTTGTGATAAGATCATTCGTCAACAGTCACAAATAAAGATACAGACACATATGGTCAGAGTCACCGTGAACTATGAAAAAATAAATCAAGAGTTCAAAGTTGGTGTCGGTAATACATAGGAAAGTAAAAGTATGGTGTATATAATGGTACAGTTTGTTATCTATCTGCAATAAATAATAAACTTGTATAACCATGAACCACGATGGTATGGTATGGTAGGGTTAGTGATTGCATCATTCAGCATTCAGAACTTCATTGGCGAAATGTAAAGTAGGTGTAGGGAAAAAGTGCTGAGTCATTAAGTAACTATACTTTACTTTATCTCGGCTCATATAGTCAGTCAGTTAGTCAGATGTGCTCGTATAAATGACCAACTGTCGCTTCATTAAGTTTTGCAAGAGATTGGGCCTTGAACTTCGCCAGTGAAGGTTATTATTCTCACTTGACTTTGTCTTCAAAACGAATACATAAATTCATTTTTTTGGCACTCGTTACTTGTACATTGTTGATTGTAGTGACAAGGCACTGCCTGTGTAAATAATAGAAAGAATAGCTTGGATTTTTCTTTTAAGTACAATATGCAATATGCAAAGCATCAATTGTAAACTGTACAAATATAGTTTGTGTGTATAGGTATGTTTGTTTTTGAATATATATAACTCTATGCGGTGATGAAATGGTGACCGAGAGATGCAGGTCAAAATCATTGTTTAAATTGTTTGTCATTTTTGTTGACAGTTGTTTACAAAATATTACTGGCGGACCGACGTCGTAAATAAAGTAATGAACTGTGAAACGACCAGGCCTGAGTGTGAGTGAGTGAGCTGGCCAAAGTACTTTAACTCAAACCCTGATGCTGATGCTGATGCTGATGAAGATGAAGATGAAGATGAAGACTTTGAAGATAACATAATGTAATGGATGCTAGATTCCTAGATTGCGAATTTTATTTCGCAAACCATTATTTTTACCTTTGTCTTTGCTGTTTTTTTCTTTATTGGAATTTTAATTCGAATTCAAAACATCGGTCTCTTCGTTAGTAGCACTATTTTATGTATTTATGAGGGTGCAGTTTTATTGCAGTCTACTTTAACATTTTGTAGGTGGTTGAACCAAGTGGAAAGGATTTTGAACCAGATGTAAATTATGAAATTAACAAGCTTGAGGAATTTAAATTTTGCCGACAATAGCTGAACAGTCATGGCTTATTAAAATAAAATGATTTGATTTGCCTATAAACTGTAACGAGCTTAACTTTTTATTTATTGTTTCATCAGGTTTATATAAACGAAATATATTGAGGTAGGTTAGATCTGTTGATTTGAATATAAAGTGAAGTTTGTGTTTGAGTTGATTTTGACAACTTTAGTTTAAATGTTTTGAAATTTAAATTGCATTTCAACTTTGTAAAAATAATATGAATGTTTAAATATTTTCTTACATTTAGTGGTCACATGTTACTTAAATGTTCCGTTTAAAGCAGTTTTAGCTGTAAAAAACCTAATGCATTAACCTTTGATAGTTTGTCCTAAGAATAAAATTGTTGTGCAAATTTTGCTGAACCAGCAAAAATATATACCTATACCTATATATACAAATACTATTTTTTCTTTCTTGTTGGTGTAGGTAATAATACATATTTATTAACATCTGAACATAATAGTGAATGTTTGATATGCCCTATTTACAACCCAGTTGCTACTTCCAAGTCACTTTTCTTATTTGCATATCAAATATCTCGGTCTTTGCTTCTGCCTCAGAATCTTGCTCGTACCCAGGGGACTGTTCCAACTTTCAAGTGAAATGAATACATATCGATCAAACAAATGTTCACAAGAAATACATTATCTTATCGTTTGTTTATGACGCTGCGTCACTTTTGGTGGTTTTTTGATGGTTTATTGTTCTCTGTCAGTTTCAGTTCAACTCTTAACGCTCATGAATGACAGCAAGAAACCTGAGACGTGCTGATAACAACAAAAGTACACGAATATTGTCACTGTGTAGAAGATAAGGATAATAGACAACAGGTCAAAATGGGGATCAGGATCAGGCTCCGAATTCTACAAGTATATGTTGACTTAAGATGGAACAGTTCTAGTTTTATATCAACAACAACACAAGAACAGCAACAGCAAGTAAACAACAGGAACAACGTAGAAGGCAAAAAACGTAGTAACAAAACAATAACAACAGCTTTTTCTGGATGGCTCAAATATGGATGTATGTACCTACATAGCTATTTACTGAATTAGGATCAACCTACACAAAAAAATCATTTCCGATTTGAAGCGACTTTATTCATAGTCCTGGTCACAGGTAATAAATAAAATTTACCCACTTACTCCCACTCGTAAGTGTTCAAATGACCTGAGTACTTTATTGTAAATGTGTGTATTTTTACCTACTTAATGTTACGTATGATATATTTATACGTAGGTAGTTTTACATTCGGATGGGTTCGAAGAGCCGTAGGAACATGAACATCAACATGAGCATCAACATCAACATGAACCCACAAGCAAGCTGTCAAAATTGTTGATTTGAGAGATGAGAACAATGGACTGATGGGACCGAGTAGTTACCTATTCCTATTGTGATACACAAGACCGGAAGAGGTGGGTTAGTTTTTCCTTGCGTAAGGATAATTATCGCTATAATTGATAATGTCAAGAGATAAGGGGTATGTCTTCTACCCTAGGATGCCATTGTCAACATACACCTCTCTGTGACAGCTCCCCAATTATTAACTAACACGTTTACTACTACTACGAGCACTTCGTCTCTTCTCAACTCCACGAAGGTACTACATAAAAACCTTACATAAATGTTCACATGCTACGAAATTCTAAATAAATACCTACATGTTCTCTACAATCCCGGGCTACTATCAACTTAAGAACTGAAAACCCCAACGTTCTTTGGTTCTTAGTTTAGCTCAGCACTCCCGATTAAGCTGTTAAGTCTTAAGCTGTTCACTTCATTTCGTTTTATTTCAGATCACTCATTCAGCTCATTTATCCTCGTTAAGTAACAAAGTTTTAATTACCGACAATAAGATGCTGTCTGTGTTGATTAGGATTATGGATCATTATCATGATTATGCTGATCATATACTTTTCTAATAGTACGTACACTTGGTTCATGTTTAAATTGGGTATACCATTGCATGAAATGGAGAATAGAATGAGAATGACATTGCCTGGTCTGGGATGTGGATTTGGATCGTTAGAGTAATATTGTCGTATGAGGAATGTAGTACATAACTTACGTGCACACGTTACTTTTACTATCAGTAGACGAGAAAGCGAGAGAGGGAGATAAAAAAACAACGTGTAGGTAGAAATGAAAATGCAAGTGCAAGTTTTGCGAGCATTTTCCTGAGGAATGGGAGGATTGGGTAGTTCCATGTTGTGAGTGAGTGTGGACGAACTTAATAAAATGTTTGTGTGTGTGAGTCATCTGAAAAAGTGAGCTGAGTTCAGAACGGCAGGAATACGGGAATGGAATGATGAAGGTAAGCGGAGCAGAAGGGTTGAGCGTACATTGGCCTCGATCAAAATGAAATTATGTAGCTTTTGTCGTAAAACTGAGTGTATCCAACTATTCTAACGATTAGGTAGGTAGGTAAGTCTAATGCCTTCAGTAAGGAGTAGAGACTGGATCCTATCCTACGATTCCAGAGAGATTCAATAATATAGCTCATATTACATTACCTAGATATAATATTATCTTATGTAGGTAGTCTGATAAACTGCGTAGTAAACTCAACCACAAGATTGGCTTGGCTTTGGCCATGAGTGAGAGCAAAAACTTTGGATTTTTATTATTTGTTTTTTTTCTTTCAATGTCGTAATGCAATGTACTCTCACAATAAACACCAACCATGCTATGCCATGCAATGCAATGCTATGTAGCAGTCAAAACCAAGACCAACGTAGGTAGGTAGGTAGGTAGGTAGGTAGGTAGGTTTATATTAGATGGATTTGTATGTGCTGAGATACCAACATAAATATTTTTGTTCATAGATACAACGTACAATGTACACAACGACAACGAGGTACAACGGCATGAGCACATGGAAATTAATGTATGTAAATTGTAATGTAATGGTAATCCACACATTTGGAAAGTGAAACCTATCGTACGTATCTGGAGGAAGGTGCATTTCAATATACACTTGGTATCTCATCAAACTATAATTATTATTATTCCTTTTTTTCTGCTCGTAAAAATTTTACAAGGTTCTTTTAAAACTCCTTAAATTTTTTTTATTCCAAACTTATATTTACACCAAACTAAACCAACCCAGAGCAAAGCAAAGAAAGGCAAAGCAAGGGAATCCAATCGAAAGGAATCTGTGCAATCATAGTGTTTTATATATGGTATCATAATATGTACATACCCAATCATTTAGAGTAGTACTAGTCCACATAATTAACATTCACACATGCATACCTATATACATCAATGCATGTGTATATAATTATTGTAATCTATAGTCCCTTTCATCTCCTATACATTTTTAAATTCTTTGGTTTTAGTCACGAAAATTGACGAGTGGATTGTGATTTTACAAGCAGTGGCAATGGCAGTGGCAATGGCAATGGCTCGAGTTATTTTCAACTTGAACAAATTCGAATTCAAGTCCAATCCAATCCAATCCCATCCCATCTAATCGTAAGCCAAGTGATTGTGTCAAGTGTGCATAGTTTAGGCATGAGTACACATTGCATTACTATTATGGTGCATGTAGGTATGTACCTAGATACACTTAAAAAAAGAAATATTCAAATCAAAATAGCAGAACAGAGGAAGAGAAGGAGCAAAGGAGACCAGCAAAAAAGGGAAAAGACCTCAGTGAGCAAGCTTTTGTATGATTACGATTAGGATAATGCGATGTTAGTGAAGTCTTGTAAATTGTGAATGTATGGCTTGTTTGCACTTTGATTGTGGAGAATAAGAGGAGTGCAATGGAAGACAAGAGCACCACTGCAGACTGCAGACATTAGGAACAAAAGACGAGACAAGACAAAATGCTCATGCATGAATCTTGGTATTGTAGTAAAAATCAAGACTTTTTCCATGTGAGTTGAATGGAATGAATACAGCGCACTTGGCTGGAACAACTTGGTCTCCTGTCTTCTCTTCTCTCTTCTCTTGCCCTTGTTCATGGTGGTACTTACTTTGCTTGGCTTTTTCGTATTTCGTTATTCCTATTAAATCTACGAGACTAGGTAGTTTAAAAGGTAAGATTTAAAGTAGGCGGATGTTGAGTACAAGACTCAAGTAGAGGGAGAGAGAGAGAGACAGTGAGACAGGTGTAAACAGTCAACACATGGGTGGGAAACTATAGACAAAGTTTTCAATTCATTTTTTTATTTACGGTAAGAAAGCGTAAAGTTACTTGTGTCTGTGCCTGTCTCTGCATTTTGAATGGGTACATATGTTAGTGTTATGTTCGTGTTGGTGTTGTTAGTGTTAGAACTTACCTGCCTATAGGTACTTGCTGGTGACTTTCAGCCCCTACTATGTAGTACATTAGTCACATATATACACAATGTGAGACGAGGACTAGACACTAGACAGCAGAACAGTCCAGGTGATTTGCTTCAGTAATGATGAGTTTCAGCGCCTAAACCAGAAAATGTCCATGCACTCGACATGGACACTCGAATCATATCTTGTGTCACTTGTGGGCAAAAAATTATTTGTAGTGCATATTTTTAATGTAGATCAAATTCTAAAATTAAATTCTAAAAATGTCAAGATGATCATGTTCATTTGCTAGGTACTGTAGCTAGTCACAACTTGTGAACAATTATATCTTCTTGAGGCTTCCAATTCCAATCGTATTACCCTTTTTTCATATATGTGTGTATGTGTATGTATATTATTTTTGTTTTTTGTTTTTTAGCGTCCCGAAATCTAGAATGACAACTTCTCACGATTATATATTCTTGATTCCATTTCGGCTACTACTGCAATGTCCCTCTGCTCGGTTTTGTGTTTGCTTCGACTTACAAAGACAAGAATTATGAAAAACTGTTTTATGAAGTATGGAAATACCATACTGAAGCATAGCAAAGCAGAACACACCATCAAACCGGTAAAGCTGTCAGCAGCCCCATGCATCATGTGCACAGGACAGAAAGGGGATGATCGTTTTCCTTTTCCTCGTCCTTCAGCCTTGTATCCATCTAATATTTAAAATTTTGATAACTATAGTTTATACTTGGTTTTGGGGTTTCTGTTTCATTTCCGTTCAAAATAAGAGTAAGAAGAAGGAAGAGGAAATGGAAGTTGTAGGAGCGAATCCAAGTGTCTAAATCTAAAGATGGGGTTTGGGTTTTTATAAAAAAAAATGTATGTAAATATTAAACGAAGGAATTTAGGATGTGTCGGTGTAATAGAGATACATGGATGGTATTTAAGACGCTTGGAATAGTTGTAGGTTGTACTCGGAGATTGGGACTGGGTACAAGAGGAAAACGTATTATAATACTACGTAGAGGAAGATCGTAGTTTTTGGCACTTTTAAGTGGAAATAAAAAGGGAAAGGGTTGAACTCGTCTTTGCTCTCGTGTACTTGAACGTGTTGGAAACTGAACATCCATTCAAGGTTTTACTTTAGCCCACGAGTGAGTAATTTTGACTTGCTAGTGGCAACCATTCAGTGAGGGCAATGGATTCTCTAGATTTTTTGTTGGTGTGTGTAAAAAGCCCCGTCTGTGTTTCTCTCTCTCTCTCTCTCTCGCTCTACTCCATCCTCGTCTCTTCTTCATGTTCTTTGACGCCAAGGTTTCTTCGTCTTCTTCTACGATGCAATGCGATACACTGAAGAATTCTTCCCGCCTATTTTAATTTTCACCTTGAAACAGGTTCAGAGTCTCGTGAGAGCATCGTACTCTCTGCAACCTGAAACGTTTGTATACAATCCACACACAGACACACAACACAACTTCCAAAAAATCCCAACATCCTCTCTCTCTCTCTCTCTCTCTCTCTATCTCCGTCTTTTGGACGGTCTTCGTTCCCTGTGCTTGTGCATCTCACCTTACCGTCTGATAAATTACTTACTGGCTGCTAGAGCTTCATGTTCTATCCCCATCTTTGCACCATCCTACCTACCTACCTACCTACCTACCTACCTATGCAGGTTTAGCCTATATACCTATATTGTATAGTGTTTTAAAGTATAGTGGGTACGTGCATGTGATCATTCTACGTCCACATGTTGTTTGTTGTTATTGTTCTTACAAAATTGAAATGCCAAATGCAGCTATGTTGTGGAAGTTCCAAGTGCAGGTGAGCAACGTTCGTTGTCGTTGTATTAGTATTAGTACACGTTGCTCACAGTCACCGTCAGTTGCTCGGAGCTATAGCAAGTTGAATAGCATTGCATGGCATTGGTTTCTTGATTGCTAGATAGAGATGAGATGATATACCAGACCAGGTAGGTGTAGGTTGGTCTTGGTCTTGGTCTTGGACTTGGACTTAGACTTGGTTTGTTCTCACTAGTCAGTGTTCTCTTGGTAGTTCGTTATTATTGTTGCCGTGTTCACATTGCACTGGGACGAAAGGATTTTTTATACTTAACTTCCATAGTACTACATTATTTAGTGAGTGCCAACGTGTACAAAAGTTGAATGTGGGAGATGCATAGCCCTCGAGAATTTTTCTCACCAACTCCCTTCCCGCTTTTTTCTTGGCTATTGTATTGTATTGTACAGTGTATAAGGAGAGTAAGATCTCGCTTCACGTTGCCTTACGTTACATTATTACGTTAGCTTCAGCTTTAGCTCTAAAGCCAAAGCCAAATCCAAAGCCAAAGCCAATGCCTCCTTGCACAAATATACAAATACAACAATCTCCACGTATCCTGTGGATTTCAAGCTACAAAGCAGTCGGGGTGAATAACAAGATGAACATGATGATGTTGATGGTGATGATGATGATGATGGTGATAGTGATGATGATTACGATGACGATGACGATGACGATGCAGCGTGTTAGATCCGCATCCTAGCATCATTGTTTACTTGTTGCAGTTTGTGCAACTTGTGCATTTTGCAGTTGCGATTGATATTGCGATGGCCCCACTACATGTACAGATACCACCATTACCCATTACTATTATTCCCTCTACATACCTTCCTTCTCCTTTGCTTTAGTTCTCAGATTCCATTTGCCAATTCCAATAATAACAACAATGCAATGCGGACATTATTTTCTCTGCTGCTGACAATGTTATTGATGTGACTGCATATTTGTAGATACAGATTATGATTATCACTATGATTACTATTATGATTACTGATTGTTCTGTGTACATTGACGTCACATCTTTCATAGAATGGTCGTGTACAATTATAATATTCCTTGTTGATTCTAGGAACTACTGGGCGACTCTCTTGTCATGCGGTATTGATTGATGATGAATAATTGCTAGATAGACAGGTATACTTGGAACTTGTACGGTAGTGTTTTTTTTCGTTTGTTGTGCCATGTTTTACACACGCTTGTAGTCTAAAGTGTTAATTGTTGATGTTGATTTTGTGGCGCGGTGTGGCTTTCACTGCAATTGGTATACGTAATTAAGGTGGTAAGAATTTAATTTGAGTGTGATTTTATTATTTTGAGGTGTTTGAATTCGCCGTAAAGGAAAGGTCTTCTATATATCTTCGCGACAAGTTGGGGAAGGAAGAAAAGTGGGCAGACTAAAAAGTCTAATTAGCAAGATTAAGAGGAGGATGAACATGAGCATCAACACCAGGCCAGACCAGACCAGACCAGACCAGGAAGCAAGGAAGTTGTGGGATGCGAGGTATACCCTTTATTGACTGGAGGTTCAAGTTCAAATCGTGGAGAGTATCTACATAAATGGAGGAAAGGATCCAGCTAAAGAATGTTGAATATAGGGGAATGGACTACAAGACCTCGGTATGTTTATGGTAATAGGAGTTTATCTAGAATACACATCGATATGGAGAAATGGATTGTGATGTAAGGATTGTAACAATGGTACTTAAGTGACTTTGGTTTTGGTTTCTATGTACCTATGTATCCGTGCCGTGAGAATGGTGTGGTGAAGACGGAGATAGTGAAAAAAAAGAACTAGTGACTGTGTGTTGAGCAACATATTATTTGAAGAAAGAGAAAACGGATGGGATTGGATTACACCCTCGAGTTGATCAAGGCGGTGTGGTCTGGTAATCTTTGCTTTATGGTTGCTATGCATCAAATCCTCCGTAAAACTCACGTCTCCGCTGGACCATTTTCAACTGATCTCTGTCTTCATGTAACATTTGCCTTCTTGCCTGTATGAATATTTTTTCCTTCGGGGAGAGTGTGTATATAGTATGTGTTGGATTTGGATTTGGAGCTGGATTTGGATTTGGTTTTGGTTTTGGTTTTGGTTTTGAAGGAGAACTGATGCTGGTGCTCAAGTTGACTTGACGACTACGAAACGAAGGAAGGAAGGAACGAGACTGACTTGCGATGCATGTGTAGAATATGTAGTAGAGTTTTAAGTGGATGTACCCAAGTATGTTCATGGTCGCGTCTGGATGTGGATGTGGATGTGGATGTGGATGTGGATGTGGATGCGAATGCTCCATGTGGATTGTGGAAGAGGAGCTAGTGCTAGACGGCTTGGCATACTGCGGTGTGGATGTAGATGTAAATGTAGGTATTGGATGGTAGTAAGAGTAAGTAGTCGGGATCGGGAGGAAAGCGAAGAGATACTGATAGCAAAAGTATGATACTTGAAGCCAGGAATCCGTGTATGTGTAGGAAGCTTTTGGATCTTACGTTAGTATAATTTAATGTTAAATGCTAAGTAGTAAGTAATGTAGCTGAGAGACGAAGCTGAACGTCAACATAGGAATAGAAGATGAACGGAGAGATCCAGCCCACATTCCATCCCCATTGTTGCTTCCTTCGTCGACTGGATCAGAAAAAGTGCCCGCACTTTTTTATATGTATTCCTTTCTGTCCTCCTTATTAGCCTGTCTGTCTACTCTGTGTGTGTAGCACTCTGTCTCGTTTTTTTCCCTCCTTCTACATCTTCAGTCTTCTCAGACTTCTCCGTCGTCTTCTACTGACTTGGTCGTCTGCCTTTTAGCTTGTAGTACAAACTGCAGAGTATCAAAGAATGTAAGCACACACATTCGTCTGTCTGGATTTTTACGCTGCTCTGCTCTGCTCTGCTCTCCTCGACTCTCCTCAGATCAATTCTTAGTTAGCATTAACATGTATGTATGTATGTATGTAGCTCGCCATGGCTTTATTCCATGGTCTCTCTTGGTCCTCTTCTCGTCTTGGTTTGGCTTGGCTTGGCTTGGGTTTAGCGGATGTTTTTAGTACAGGAGTAGGGAATAGAAGTAGGGAAGTGTACGATGCTCACTACATATACACTACTACGACTACTACTACTACTATTTACTCGTTCTGCCCCACTACCATTAACTGGCGTTTTGCAGTCTGCAGTCTGAACGGAAAAAAAACTATACTAAACGGTGTAATAAGACGTGAGGTAAAGGAAGAGGGAACCTGACTTGGTAGTTTAATGCTATGGAACCATTTCTGTGAAAATGTTATGTTCAGACGTTACACTTTGCACATAAAAATATGAGTATTACCTACTCCCAATGTGCAACACATACGTAGACATAGACGGGCTTTGACTTGACTTTTTTTTCGAGAGGCTGAGGCAGACTGTAGCTGTGGGCTGTGATGCTGATGCTGGTGCTGGTGCTGGTGCTAGTTGGGATTCCGAATCTTGTTCTGGTTCCTCTTCTTGTACATACGGGCACGGGCAGACCCGACACTCGAGACGCAGACTGGAGAGGAGGCTGGAATATCTCCGAGTTCCTTTTCACTCTGACGGTGTTCCAGAACCAGGTTCCACGGACCTTAATTGTATACTCACGTATCAATATTAGCCAGTAGTCGGATGTTATGTAAGTAGTGCAGACGGTGCTGTGGGTGCATGCCTTTATTACCTGGGTATTTACTTGAACTGTGGAACACGTACGGATGAAGAGGGTGGGCTGAACTCGCACTGCTTGTTGAAACTGTGACTGTTGGCTGGGCATAGGTATATTTATGAGAGGTATTGTAATGAAATAATCCATGTAATTTTTTTCCACGAGCATTTACGATCCCTGCTGTTCATACAAAGTGGAATTTAAATGACCCACTGCACTGCCGAGCACTTACTACTGTTACCATTCCCATTCCCATTCTCATTGCTTTTTTGGACTTTGGGTGATTTTGTGGAAAACGATGAGATGAAAACGAAACCGAGGAGGATCTTTGACGTTGACTTTGACTAGAACTACCGCGATCATATATCAAAACCAAAACCACCGCAGTCATATCATATTTTACAATTTTACCTTTATTTACTTAACGTTAGTTGAGTAGAATCTATTCTCACTGAGGGTCATGGCTTATGCTTTAAATTTTTTAAGAATAAGCAATGGTAATTCTAAACCGAAATGTGGCAACAATTTTAACAGTTATTCTAAGCTTTTTGAATATTTCTGTCTGTCTTTGTAATTATTTCAAGCTGATCTTATTTACTGGGATAATACACCAAATATTAATGATGAAATTCTGCTTTAATTATTAAAGTCTGTTTTTTTTCGTTTTAACTTAAGTATTTTGAACGGTGGGTATTTTAGGAAATATTAAGAGCTGGATTTTCAAAGGTTTTAATTCAGTTGAGATTTGCATTTGATCCTTTTTCCTATGTGATTAGGGCCGAGGTGTGGCGACGGCTTTGGAGTTGTGAACGCCATCTATTTTCGTAACGATGTGAGCAGTCACTGATTTTCGTACACAGGACGTTTACTTTAGTACGTGCTACGTCTTTACTTCTGTACTAATTCTGATTAATCTGGCGATCATTTCACCTTTGGCCTTGTTTACCTGTTGGTTTGTGCTGATGTTATTTGATTATTTAAATTTTGGAGATTCTATAATGTAACTGTGCTTGTATTTAGATACTAGAAAAGTTAGTATTTTTCTCTGTCATAATGATTACTGCTTACTGAGTACCCAGCATTTGTTTTGATCTTGAATGTGAAAAATTAAGGTGTAATTTAATCCAAAATTGTTTTAAAATTAAAATTGTTTGCTTGTTTGTTTTTTATTGGCAGTTATTTACTTTTGGTCGGATATTGGAAATACTGGTCGAAAGTAATTGTAGCGGCAATTGGAGATAATTATAGATCTACAATAGACAATAATAATAAAGATTCAGATTATTGTTGTATTTACTGCAAACGACAAACGAGCACACACTGCTTTCCTGACGGATTACAAATTATTGATTATATCCTGTGCCCTGCTGGTAAGTAACTGTTTTTTCAATTGTTTGTGTTAAATATACCGTCAATTAAGGAAACGTATTAGAGACATGATGCGGAAGCATTCTGAAACATTTTACTGCCAACTGCCACTGCATGTTTTTTTTCGTAATTGTAATATCAATACTGAATATGAATCTCAAATGTTAACAACAATGAACGGGAATAACGTTGTTAATTTGTTAATTGTCGGTTTGTAAACCAAATAAATCCCCGGTTCATATTTTTAGATTCAATGGATTATTATTTACAACGTGACAGTTCACCTCACAATTATACTACAATGAAATGAGGAAGAGAGGAATTAAATGATAGTGTTAATACCATAATGTGTAAAGAAAGAAGAATAAGGAATGCTATAAATAATCCTAAGGTGTTTGTGAATCATGAAAAGTAGATAATGATGTTGGAAGATTCATCATTTAGTTTAAAACTTGACTGCTTGACCTAGGTCTAGGTCATAGGTTATTCTGTCACTTCTAGATTGTTAATTTTGTTGGTCGTTGTAATCGTAAACTTTTGATCCACATATTATGACGTGGAAGTTTTCAAGTCTATTGTTGCATTGACTGTTGAGTTCTGTCTCGATCCCGTTTGTTTCTAATGACTTGTGACGTGGGAATATATTTTTGTTTTGATTAATGATGTACTGGTGCGTAATATACTTTTTTGTCTTGCTAGAAAAATGGCTCATACCATCCTACTTGTGCAGCCATGTGATAGTCCTCATTCAAGAACGTACAGTGATTTTGCGAATTTTCAAGACTGTCTGGAGGGGATTTGTCGTATCTATGAAGAGTATTTGAAGAAAAGTCGCCCGAATGAGAGCGTCATAACATATGACGTTGAAAGTCTGCTTGGCTTTTTGGATAATTTTTCTGACCTCTCCTGCCTGATCTACGATACTGTCATCGGGACATACGCACCGCGGACAAAAGAGTGGGTCAAAGCGAAAGTTTACGAACACCTACGCCATCAGGCGGAGAAACATCACTAAAGTTCATTGACATTCGTAGAATCCAGCTACCTACTTGAGTTTTTCATATGTAAATGTATCAACGTACACAAAGAAATTGTTCTTCGATAATATTGACCACACTAGTGTAATATTTAAAGATGTTTCTATTTTAACATGGTAGATTACATTGCACTAGTTTTAGCTGGTGTGACGACCTCAATGAATTATAAAATGACTATTTTGTGTTCCATATTGATTAGGTAAGCTAATAAAGATGTATTTTTAAATTGTTTGAGCTGCGTAATAAGAATTATTACAATTAATTATTGTTACTAATGAAATCAACTCATAGTTTGCCTTAACTTGGGATTAGTGTAAGCATAATAATTCAAACTATTTCATGTTACCTATCCCACGGCAAGTCAACTTTCCGATTATGACTATGGCCAACTTCAACTTTTTTTAAGGAAAAGAATCCATACTCTAAATCCTCGTGTAATCTTATACCCATGCTTGTCAGTATCAACTAAATGGATAAGATTTAAGATAAATGTGCTGGGTTTTCACCTTAAACAACAGATCATCCGCTAAAATACCTATGCATGTAACTACCTGTGTACATATTAACAATTTTACACTTTCATTGACTTTGAAAATCCGTTCAATTTAATTGTGTGTAACTAACATTATATTCTTACTTCCCACTTGCAACACAAAGTAATTGGCTAAGGAATTCAGGCACGTTAATTAATATGTTTGGTGTTAAATAGATAGATTAGATGGCTATCAACGGCGCAGATAGTGTCAAAGAGTCAATTAAAAGCATCATCAGGTCAGCTATGTTTCGTGTAGACAATGCTTGTTGTCCGTGGGTACTCCTTTTGTGGTACCTACTATAGTACAGATTGATATGATATCAGATGGAGCTTGAACGAAAACCGGCTTCATTGTTCAATACAAGTGGAATCTTTCTCATCGTATATCTGACAGGGTTCAAGGCTAGCGGTTGAAGAACTAATTTTTTGTTTAGCGTCTCGTCAGTCTCGTAAGCAAATACTAGTAAAAATCGAACTATTAACGAATTCCGGCGTAAGATAATACTATAGTCTATACATTATTGCTATGATACATTGTTTATTCTATATCATTGGAAACCACGCAATTACATAATTATTACGATTGAGATTCTACTACAAAGCTGTGAAGGAGGTTCGAGCAATTCATTGAATTCATTGAGGAACTTTTAAATGTCTGTAAAGTCTAAGGCAATGCATGGCCTGGTATGGTATTACATATTATATGGGTTGTGTCTCAAGAGCGTAGTCCAGGCAAGTGGTGTGTAGTTTGTACCTACCAGTAGGGGTATATGATTATTATTACGAAACACTGCTAATGTTCTTCTGGTTCTGGTTCTGGAAAGACACGTCCAGAGCCAGACTCCAGCCAGCCAGCCAGACAACCCCAACTTATTTATTGAGGAAAATGTAATGGCAAGGACGGCAGGATGAATAACATGTGTAGACGTAGACTGCAGACACATGGTAGATAAAAGGATGAAGAAACGCATGGATGCCTATGTACATGGCTTCAACATCTTTGGCGAACTTTGATCGTAATCGTGTGTAATGGCAATCTCATATTTAAGGCAACTCTTGTGATAAACCAAAGTCAAGACTGTTCCCATGAAACATATACCTACTAGTCTGCGTTGTTTTTTTTATTTTTGCTGTTTACGAATTACCTCCTAATGTGTCACATGAAGCTGATGCAATTTGCTTCTATGTATACTTGATATACCTACCTACCTTACGTATGAATAATGTAGTTGAAGTTGCACAGATTTTCTTATGTATATATACAGTATGCTATTACTTCTACTGTAGGATTAGGAATAAGGGTTAAAACATCTCTTATTCACTAGCTTTGATTTAATTAAAATCTCACGCTAAAAGTATTTTTTAGGGTGTTCCGAATCATAAACAGTGTACCTATCGAAAGTTCAACTTCGTGCCATTTCCTTTTGCTTCCCATGAACACTGAAGTACCTACTACTACTACGTACATATACTGCGCACAGGATTAGCTGCTTTGACGATTAAAAGCATGAAGTGCATCGACGTAGGTACTCCCATACATGGTATTAAACGATGGTTGGACAAAATGTTAAATATTAACAGTTAAAAAACGAAAGTTACTCAGATTAGATAACATTCTCGGCTTCTCGGTGCCCGCATACTCCTCGACTCGTTTTAGACTACACTAAACTTGTTTAAATAACTAAAGAACCATTATTCCAACTGACATACTGAGTTTACTGTGATGCTTTGGCATCGAAATGATGTGTACGTGTCAGAAAAATTGTTGGTTGAGGAATAGGAAACATTTTGTAATTTGTATAATCCTAGTCATACATTACGAGGCTTGGCCCCCTACGAAAACGTTGAAAGGAAAAAGGAACCGTAGAGAGAATAGCTCATGATGAACAAATTAGGCACTCTCACTTTTTAAGAAATGATTGCAATGCATAAGCATGTCTAAGCAAGATTGTAATTTTTCTCAAATGACGGTTTTGTGGTTACAGTAATTGTAATTGTCAGTCACGATGCGATAGCAGTAACGGTTTTGACCCTGACGAACCAACAAGTCGATGAATGTCTTTCTTCAAACTCGTATCCTCCTTTCCTCAATAGAGATGCATTTTGTGGTCAGGTTTAGCAAATTACATAAGTTGGGGCTATCTAAATATATAGAGGTGCCTTCCAACATTTGTTATGGTAGCACAATTAATTAATTAACGGAAGGGCAAAGAAAATTAAGGTTACTTTTACAATCATATATACACATACTATGTATCTTCAAAAACATAATTACGGTTTCAAATTTGACCAAATGTAAATAAATGTACCAATTTAGAAACAAGGAAAAAGTACTACATAATTAAATCCTCCAAGTTAAAGTGTTTTCTTTGTGATTGCGCTATACTCGTTTTTTCTTTGTACCTAGTTTTTAATCAGTACCTACACGAATAGTGTACGAGCACCAGTGCAGTGGTTCCGGTCGGAGGAAATTAAAAATATTGTGTGCAATTAAAAAAAAATAGTCTGTAGATTTTTTGCCCCGTTTTTTTCAGAATTGGATTATTAAAATAACACGTATGAATTTCTGTGGCTGATAAGGATGACCAAGTTAGAAGGCCTTCAAGGATTTGTCATGCATATCGTTCACTGCCCTTGCCTTGCTAATTTAAGTAACTCTATACCAGTTCTTTCTTTGTCTGTGTGCTGATTAATTTTCTGCTTGTGTTCCTTTCTGGACATACTGAGTTGATCCACCTGTCGTATCGTTCGTTTCTCATTTTACCTTGAAAATCCTTTATCAGCTCTTGTCCTTGCATTTGCAGGTGAATGATCAAGTCAGAGGCAGAGCCAGAGCCAGAGCCATAGCCGTAGTTTAGAGTAGAGCTAGAGCTAGAGCAAACTCCCAGCCAACACCATGTCTTGTGGATTGGATTGTCAATTTTTTTTGCCTGTTCCATTCCAACTGTAATCATACCAGAACTATGAGGGAGCATAATCACTACGGGGTAAGAGTAAGAAGTATGAAAAGAACTACCTCCCTGAATGCATATTAGGCTCATTGCATGTAATGTGATGATACTTTGGTAATCCTGAATAAAAAGTACCTTCTAATCTACACAACCTTTTCTACCTCCCTATAATTTTATATATTAGGTGGAGTTCGACGTTCCAGACAAGACCAGAGGTATAAGACTTACCTATTATTTTGGTAAAGGATTTTGGGGTGATCGTGGGTATTTAAGTGTATCATGCATAGGTACATGTATTCACCAACATTAAATTAAATATTCCATTTCCACGCTCTTCTACTATGGTTTCATTGCCCAAACATCTTGTTAACCGTAGTAAAATAAGTGAAGTTGAATGATTGCTACTATTAATTCTACTCCTACTTTTAGGCCTGCACTTGAACTATCACCATCACGTAGGATTAATGGAACGATACAAATCGTATCTAGTTACATAGGAAATATAACTTGTGGGAAGTAAAAGGTAAAGGCAATGTTTGTACAAGAACCCTATACATATACAGAAATACCTACCTTTACCTTACCTTAGCATCTATAGGCCATAATTAAATACTAGGAGGACTAGAAATGGTTTTTGCGTTTAGAAATGGTAAATGCAAAAAGTACGAAGAACTTTAGGATGCGAAAATTGTGCAAAAATAGATAGCAGAGCGTGGTTTCGATCCACGGACCTCTGGGTTATGGGCCCAGCACGCTTCCACTGCGCCACTCTGCTACGATTAGGAGGGTCTGGAAAAATTCATGGTTTTGTCGAATTCACTCCAGGCGCATTTAGCCATTTAGCATGCAGTATTTCTTACCGGAATTGAAACCACAGATCTCGCTGAAATTGAAACACTTTCTCGGAACAACACTTGAAATGAAACACAGCACAGTAGGAATACTCTCAACAGTAATGTTATAGCATAGCATGAGTGATTGCGTTATCTACAGGACATCTCATAACTTTCGATTTATTCCTAGAACCGCTACCGCTAACATTAAGTTTTATCAGGACAAAGTCATATTCGTTTAAAAATTGTTTCGAAATTGTATTTCAATTTTCAATCCATAGCAATTTTTTCCAGTCTTGTCTTAGAATATCTATGTAATATCCGGATTTAGTCTTACCGACCGGGAGTTTGATAATGGAAACGTTTGTACATGGAATTGTTACCCAGAATTGTACTTATTTTATTTCCATCGAATCTTATGTTTCATGTGATTCTTATTTTCTATTTTATGCGTCATTTGTTGTCGGAGTTCAAGAGATCAATAAAGTGAAACTGGAGAATGCTGCTAATTCTTAGAATTAGAGAATTGGTAAACGGAAGGATGATGGAAGATGAGGATGAGGATGAGGATGACTATGACTATGAATATAGTCAAGGCAGTCAAGCTCAGCACTACGACCCTGTGCGTAGAAAGATGAATAATTGTAATGAGCGTTGAGCTCATTCCAGGGAACGTAAGGATCGTTATTATCATTAGTTTTTACGATGCTAACATCTCCGTCTGTCTGTCTTTCCGTGTGACTGGTGGAGACGGGAATGGTTAGAATACAAAAAGTCATGTCATAATATAATATAATGTAAGTAGAATGGGAGTATTGTGCTGAGTCGTTGAGTGGACTGTGTAGTATTTGTGGGAATATCTATGTATAGCAAAAAAGATGAACGGAACCGAAATGATCCTATACTGTATACGTTAGGTGCACCGATTTACAGATATTATGACTATGACTGCCTACATTGGCTTGTGCGTGGACAAGTATCATATTCATGGAGCTGCAGTTCTATCTGTACAGAAACAGCATCAAGTCAAAAACAGTCTAAACAGAAACAGCCAGGGCCAGGGCTAAGCAACAGGAAGATTTTGTTTTTTTACTGTCTCATTTGAAATCGTAGAAAAGTTGAAGATTGAATTTGGGTTTGGATGGGGCGAGAGGCAGAAATGGAATCAAGAGTTAAGTTTACGAGAGAACTGTTAGGAAGGAGTAAACTCATTGAAATGTACCCAAATTTGGAAGATAACATGTGTACCAAGTCGTATGCACGTGATCATGTAATTTTCAGACTTTTACTTGTCTGTCTGTCTGTCTGTCCGCCAGTAGTTGACGTTATAGCACTGCACTGGCACTGGCTTTGGCAGGAGTAAAGAAGTAAAATAATTTCAAATCTCATTGTACAAGAACGATGAAGAGGGAGAGAGAGACCAGAGTCCAGGATTTGGTTAGAGATGTTATTTTATTTTGAAGCCAGAACCAGAACCAGAACCAGAGTCAAATTCAGAGCCAAACCCATTTCCTTTTTATTCTCCCTCCACTTTTGACTTTTTGTTTTGAGTTTTTCTGGATATTGGAACAAGTGATTGTATATGTGTATAATCTTTACGTATGAATATACACATGTGACTTTGGCGTTTTCAGATGGCATTGGTTTTGTTTTTGTGGTAGTGATGGTTGTGGTAGTAGTGGCTGGAATTGGATTAGGATTGAAGTTACGAAAACAACAGAGTAGAGTATAGTAGTCGACAACTCTTTGGTCTTTCAACTCACAAGGCTCTTTCAAGTGCACACGATCAGGCAGAAGTCGCTTGAAGAGACAGAAAGGAAGAGGAAGATCGACAGACAGGACATGGCATTGGATTGGAAAGGAGAGCATGGCATGGCATGACATTTAAAGCTAAAAGCCTAGTTAAGGCACGAAGGCATTGCGATGATGATGATATACGGAGATACATGTATGCATATTTCTGCTAGTTGCTACTTTTGGTGACCATATGATGGCATCATCATTTCTTCAACTTCTACCCTATACCATATCCTGATCCACCCAAGAGTCTGTCGGTTTTCTGTGATCGTCACGCAACTTCAATCGTTTCAAGCTACGTATTCCATGATTTTTTTAACCGACAACATTATTAGGAACTAATTGAAGTAGGTACTGTTGTCATTCTAGTTATGTGTAACGTGTAACTAGTATACATATGTTCGCGCATCCAATAGAGGATCTTTGATTTCTAGTTTCAGTAACACCAGAACAGAACCTGTACTAATAAATCATCAAATTAGTAGCCAGGGATTAATGCATGAACGATAACCTGATGTAGATGTAAGGCTTTTAATGTATTGGTAATTGGTATCATGTTTATGTCAGACAGAGGAAATATTAACTTTTTTCAACACAAATAAACACTAGTAGCTTACAAGTGCAACTATCTTTATTGCCCCACTATGTTTAAGCGTTCCTTAATTTTAAAAAAGTTGCGAACAAAGTTATTCAAATACATATATGCAGTTTCGAAAATAAACTAAACTAAACTTCCATCGAGATATTTGGCCGATTATGAGCAAGCTTGTTGCTTGTTGTCTAAACAGTCCGATAATCCTTCCAACCACGAATCCTAATATTAGTAATTAAGGTGTGTATAATTACAACCTCTTCATGTTACAGTGAGAGGTTTTCAAATAATTTATACGGTTTTTGAAAAATCCTATTATTAAGCTAGAAACAATATATTATTTGCGAAATTATCCACAATTCAAAAAAATATAGATGTAATTATAGTGATTAATATGTAATCGCAAACACCATTTCCATTGTTATCCAGAACTAAGGACGAGAAGAGGAAAAGGCGAAACTGTTGCACTTTTTTGGAAGGTTCAATTAGCATTAGTAGTTGCAATAATAGGTAAACTAAATTTCCACGTGATGCACATCACTTCAGTTAGAAAAGACATACATTCCCGTACCGTATTAATTATATCAGTTTTTGAACTCTGATAGTACGACATCAATCATCATGCACTTTTGTCTTACTTCAGTCAGGAGTTTTGCTCCCATATGAGCGCAATTTGCGCTCAAAAAATTTTGAGCCTGATTGAGCTTTTTACTCCCGTATCGGCGCAAAGTAAAAAAAAATAATCC
>JAAXYX010000153.1:0-59280 GCA_036851915.1 Ptenothrix huangshanensis | reverse complement strand
TTATTTAACATAGGAAGACATAGGATTTTTCACGGGACTGTGATGTTATGTCGCTATTAAGAAATAGACGTTATAACGTGAGTCGTTATAAAAAGATTTCACTGGTTTGCAAATGCTTTATGCAACCAGACAAAGGTCACCGTCAATGTGTTTGGGTAACAGTTATTAACTCTTACTAATTGTATTTTGAAGTGTTCACAATTACCCGCCGTTCACAATTACCCACCTTTACCCTACTAAAAAATTTCATTTTACGACGAATCCTTAATTAGCGTGTCTTAAAAAGGTGCATTAGAGACACTTAAAATCACGATCATACCACGCACACGGGAAATAGGGGTTTATGTAGGTATAAAAAATTAATATTATGGAAATGAATGTCATCAATCAAATATTTAACACCTTAGATAAGTAAAGGGAGGGAGAAATACAACTTTAAGAAACATAAAAAACGACACTATTCTCCAACGAAGATAGCCAAAACAGGCTACAATCAATATTAATATTTGCTTTTTTTGTTAGGGTAAAGAAATCGATTTTTAGCTATGTGGACATCATTTGTTCTGAATTGTTCGATTGTTGCTAATATCTTATGCTTAACAGCATGTAGTACGTATAAAATTTAATTTACTTTTAACAATGAAAACTTTTTCTGAAAAGAATTGTGTCTATAATAAATAGTAATGCAACTACTAAAAACGACGGAACAATGTCCGAAAATAATGCACATATGTACATACCGGTGTTAAACATACCCAAGTGAATTCGTACGAATTCAAAAGTTGACTTTGGTTCAACTTGCCCAAGTGGAAACGTTGTAGGCTTCGGCAGCAAAAGCTGCACAAACTTGAACGGCAAGGGCTGCTCAAGCTTAAATAATGGAAGATGGCAGGTGCATGCGTAATTGGTGATACTTCCCTATCCCTGCCTCCTCCCTATGTTTAGTATTGTGACGTCATGCGGACATACCAACACTCACTTGGACAAACAGAATAGAAGCGATTACATACCAGACCTTTCCCTATCCCCGCCTCCTCCCTATGTTTAGTATTGTGACGTCATGCGGACATACCAACATTCGATCACTTGGACAAACAGAAGTGATTACATACCAGACCTTGTCTGGAATAAGTTGAAATAATGAAAACTACCCGGAAGCCAGAAGGTTTGGCCATTGGCCACCATTTGAGAATATCAGACCATGTTACAGTTTTAAATACCTTTTTTCAAAACTTCAACGTTTTTGTATTAAGTGTAGTTACAACCACAGACAAAGCCCACCAAGTCAATTTGTTTGAGCAATACTGTGTCACATGTTTTAGCATAGTTCTATTAAAGTTGGTTTCAATGAATTAGTCATATTTTTGGAGTATTAACTTAATTCAATATTCCTTGTTTATTACCTTTACGTGCACGAGTTATCTCTTGTTTTCTTGTTTCAAGTGCACACATATCAGACTCGTTGTCTGGACATGCCCGTGTTTCACGGGAGTTTGATTAGGTATTTACATTTGATTACAAGTCAATGTTTGAGCGATCCCACCCGTATACAGCACAGTTTAAGAAAGGTGATAACAAAACTAAATACTGTATACATTTTTGTGTACTTATCAAACAACGGTTTCAAATTCGGCCACAAATTGCATTTACAACATGGGTTTGAATGACTCAATCCAGAATTGGTCTCAGTCACACGACCTCGGGTAATTGTGATCAATGATGTTTATATAAATTTTCTTCGACACTGTGTGCAATATAATTTAAATAAATGTTTTTTAATTTATAATTACGTAATTAAATGTCAATCAAGACCGCTCATAATTCATAATTATTGAAACTGCGAATGAGTTTCATTTTAGATGAATTCTTTTCGTAATCGACAACAACTTTCCCGATAAAAACGAATTTTCGGGTTATATTTTTTTTCAGTAGCCAACCACTAGTGATTTCTATTGAGCCCTAGTTTACTTGCCATTAGCCCCCCATTAGGGGAAAATGAAATTTTGAAGTTGTGAAAAGCTGCATTCTGGGCCTTCTGTGCCCCGCCCCTAACTGCCGTAAATGTCAGTCGATTTCAATGAATCTTTTTGTGATTGCATGTGGGACCAAAATATTAGGTTCTTTTTGAGCAAAACGCTCAATTCCGAAAACGGAGCTCAGGCGCGATTTTCAAAAACTCAAAATTTTGAGAAATTTAAAATCTACGTTTTTGCACCGAGGTGCTTGCTTGCTGGAGACTCGTAAAAACACATTCTAAATCTATTTTGACTCTTTAACTTTTTTCATTTAACCCTTTGTTACGAAGATATTGCGGAACCGAGAATGAGTGAAAACAAGTCAAACGGCGTCAAGGTACAACAAATAAAAATGTGATCAAGCCTTGACGCCGTTTGACTCGTTTTCACTCCTTCTCATTATCGTAATATCTTCGTAACAAAGGGTTAAATGAAAAAAGTTAAAGAGTCAAAAAAGATTTAGTATGTGTTTTTACGTGTCTCCAGCAAGTTTACAAAACCTCGGTGCAAAAACGTAGATTTTAAATTTCTCAAAATTTTGAGTTTTTGAAAATCGCGCCTGAGCTCCGCTTTTGGAATTGAGCTTTTTGCTTAAAAAGGCCCTAATATTTTGGTCCCACATGCAATCACAAAAAATTTCATTGAAATTGGCTGACATTTACGGCAGTTAGGGGTGGGGCACAGAAGGCCCAGAACGCAGCTTTTCACAACTTCGAAATTTCGTTTTCCCCTAATGGGGTGCTAATGGCAAGGAAACTTGGGCTCAATAGAAATCACTAGTGGTTGGCTACTGAAAAAAAAATATAACCCAAAAATTCGTTTTTATCGGGAAAGTTGTTGTCGATTAGGAAAAGAATTCATCTTTAACTGTAACACAAAAAGCATAATAGGTACTATATAAACCAAAAACGGACACCCAAGTATTATTTGGGCCTACTTTTCTAGTGATTACAATTAGGGGACAAAATTGATCACAATTAGGTGACCTACACTAAAAATTCCACATTTTAGCTGCTCAATAGTGCAGTGTAACTAGGAAACAAAATCTGAAAATGTTTGTCTGACAAGACATCGCTAGCAATTACAATTACATTCTTATATAAACATGAAAGTAGTAGTACACAGTAAACAATCGATTTTAACTACAATTAGTGGATATAACCGCTGTTTGTACCCGGCGGACCACATTTTCAAATTTGCCCAACGCTAAAAACTTGCTAATTCTCTACAAAGTAGAATAGAATACATATTTTTGTAAAACGCTTTTTTGAGCAAAGTTGTCAACTCTCCCGTATAACCCTATATAGAAATTTTGGTTTTTTATTTCCGGGCGCCACTATAATATTTTTTCCAACCTGAAAATCCATCAGATTATGTATTTGAGTATTCTGCACAACATAAAAAATACATGGGACCGCTCAATTTCATTTAAAAATGTTCGATACGAAACTCGACTTGCAGTGGCTCCAAATCCCACTGTGCGCCAGAATTTTGAGTGTGTATAAAAGCGGGAATTCTTTGTCGTCAGTAAAATTGCATATCGTCGGCGTCGGCTTAGAGTCAATTTGACGTAAGTCCAGTGCACGCTTAAAGGTAATGTGGCGCAAATATACAGTCAGCTTAAAAGCAGTTTGGCGCTAGTCACCAGCGAGAGAACCAGTGCAGTGCAGTTGCTCGCTGGTGACTTGCGCCTAATTGCTTTTAAGCTGACAAGGACTGAACTTAGGTCAAATTGACTCTAAGCCGACGATATAGTAAAACAACTTTGTCAAACTAATCGTGTTTTTTTACTGGGAGCCTGCAGTTGACGTTGACACAGTTGAAAGTTGAAAGTCAATCGGTTGTGAAAGAACTAGAACCATACTTGCGGTGGATTAATCGTATAATCATTGATCATAGTCAAACAGTTGGACGTGAAACCCTGATTCGGTAAATATTATATTATAATTTTAGCCATCTCCTGTATTGATGCTGCAAACTAATATTACATAAGAAGTAAGATTAAACATTCGCAATACTTAGCACATGATTTTTTGATGTCTTTTATTTTGATTGATTTAGCGGTACTGGTCTACGGTGTTCTCTACCATTGTCAAGGTGTTCTCTATTTCGAAACCCTTCTGTACCCCGTAGTCTAAGGCGTTCTCTGCCTCCAAACCCTTCTCTACCCCACTGTCTACGGTGTTTTCTACCTCAAAAATCTTCTCTACTTTACTGTATTAAAATACTAGGCTAGAGAACACCTTAGAAAGTAGGGTAGAGAAGGGTTTCAAGGTAGAACACCTTAGACCATGGAGTCATGGAATAGAGAAGGGTTCGGGAGTAGAGAACACCTTAGACTGTTAGGTAGAGAAGAAATTTCGAGTAGAGAACACCGTAAACCAGTACCGTCGGTTGTTGCGTCTTTTGACTTTAGACTGCAATTCCAACATTACCCGGTCTGAAAACCTCAAGTTTCATTGTCGATATCAATTGAGTTTGCAGGTCAATTTATCATGGCTAATCTTAAACCGGAGGACGTGGAGGTTGCACAATCTTTAGAAAAGGTGTTGCTGAAAGTACGTAACGTTTTCGATGCTTTAAATTTAACTGCATGGTGTAGGTGTGGATAGTTGTCTTTGGCATTGTGGTGAACCGGGGAACTAACTTGTAACAAGAGAAGCATCGACAAAGTACGGTTTTACTGAAGACAACTTTTGTTAAGACCGATTTTATCGTTTAAAGTAGATTTTAATTATTTTTCTTTTGAAACCTTTAAGGTGGGCGGTCATGTTACGTATAAAGTAGTGTCGATTCTAATCATCGGTGCAATGTTTACGTCTGTTATCCATGCGGAAAGTACTTACAATTTAAGCTGCCGTTGTTGGTCGAGCCCCATCGGTACGTATATGCATATACCGTATAATCGCTTTACATTTATTTATGTTAAACATGTATGCTTTTCAGTCTCATTGCAGTAATATTATTAAGGCATCCCTAAGTCTCTAATATGCATTTATCTTTTGTTTTTTTTAGATTCGGATGTTCTGTGGAACTTAGTTTTGTATAACATGACAATTGTCTTACTAACAACCGTTATTTTTTTTGGGCTTGCTGGACACTGCGCTGCATCAGAAGATGGTGTAAAGGTAAGAAAATCGGCGCTGGTAAATCTTACATATCCTGGGCTACTTACTTACTTGAACTTGAAACATATTATGTTCTGACTGTACTTTTTCAGGGTTTGCTCTTCGTGTTGCAAACCGTATTTTTCGCTCTTTTTCCTGCTATGATTTGGTCAGTGGCTAGAGCATTGTCTACGCGTGGTTTTATTTCTACTGCTGCAACGATTGGGCGTCTAACTTTGGTATTGGTTGTGTATGGATCTTGTATCTTGGTTATATCTTTTCTCTTAACGTATGTACGATATCGAAAATCATTGAGCCAGAACAGTGCGATAACTGTGGATCCCGAATCTGTTGCCGAAGTTTAATCGTATTCTGCTAATATTTGAAGATTTTGTAGCTACCAAGACTTTGCTTGTACTTTATAATAATAGCAAGGCCTATAACATCTGAATTTTCTTTTCTTTCATGATTTTCCGTCGAATTTTATGTTGCTTCACTAAACCCCTATTCAACTAAATAGTTCCTCACGTTGAAATTCTAGTATGAGATGATTCCCCTTTTCATCCAGCAAGAAATTGTTGAGTACGCCACTAAAATTAGTATATTCTAATTTATTTTTTGTACATGCAATTCTGATCATTCATGACAAACGTTAAAATCTTGTTGCTGTATTTTCAGAATCTTTTCCACTATTACATTTTGCGAAGACTAACTGCCTAATTTGTCCTCATTGGTATTCATAGGCATTGATTGTTAGTTATTAGGTTAATAGTGTACACAGGCAGTTCGTGTTTACTTTTAATTAAAGAATGGGTGCCGTTGTAGAATTTACTCCTGCGCTTCCCTAATCGATCTAATCTGGGATACATTACGACAGTTTTGATTCGCATTTTAGCGTCCGCACTTTGATCTTTGCAAAATTGGTAAAAAGGGAAGAGCAATGTGTTCCACAGGTTTTTCAACCAATTTGCGAATTGCAAATTACAACTTTCGAAGCCTAAATTATTCAATCCGAGATTATTTTTCGAATCTCACTGCTACCGAATTTTATTTGATGACTTCAGGATATTGTTTTGATTTAAATACGGTTTATAAAGGCAGTGGTTATTGTGAAGTAGGAAATTTAGCTAACCTAGCTGTTAGATAATACCTTACTTTTTATTGATTAAAAGCTGTATTGTTCGAACATGTTACTAATATGATCCCCTATGTTATTGTAATAATTGCGCTTTAGTGGTACAAGTTAACTAATAGTAAGTACAGCGTGTAATTTTATATTACCTATGTGGTCTCAGTTATTTATAACTACTAGTTAGAATACTTCAGCTATTGTTTATTTAACGTTTTAATTGTAATTGCTAAATTGTTTGTGGATGAAATAAAAGTGATCGGCGTTACTCTCAAAAGTTACTAGCGTTTACTGTTTGTGTTACTGGTTTTATCACTGATTATTTGTTTCTTTGCCAAGAACGGAGTTTATTCCAGATAACAGTTGCTGGAAGATTGAGAAATGAATTGGTGACAAGAAAAAACAAATAAGAACTTTGCAATTGTCACTCTGCTCTGGTTTGAGCACGCATTTGAAAAAAAACACTTGTATTATACATATTTATTTAAAAATGACGTAATTATTGTAGGTATGAAAACTATTTGCAATCACAAGAATATAATTACATGCTTTATGTTCAAGGAGTGCAATTATAGTTGCAGGTACGATTTAAAATACACGTATTAACACCTTCAGATAACTCTGAACCATTACAAAAATCAGTTAAAATTGATTATTAAATAAGTCAAATAATGAGATTACTGTATACGACACTATGAACACCCTTTTAATTCCTTAGTTTCAAGAGTGTACTCAAAACATCTTCGATTTTGTCTTGGTGTATTGGAAGTTCCATGGATAAGCTTTTATCGCTGTCAACCACGTCCAACGTTTGATGATTTTGATTTTGGTTGTGATTTTGGTTTTTATTTTCATTTTGATTTGAATCTTGAACGTGATGCTCTCCAGGTTCATTTTGTGTATTAATATCGATGACCTCTTCGGGTTCTTCAAGATTTTCTTGTGGAATTTCTGCCATGTGAACAATATCACTGTTAGAAGTATCGAAGATTTCTCTAAAATTTTATTAAAATTAGTGTTGTTACGCTAATTACTTTTCCATGCGCAAGGTTAGTAAAAAAATAATGAAATGGGCTTACTCGTAAGTTAGTGGTTTAATCGTGGATGTAACAGTTTCAGATCCAGACATTTCCATGTGTACGTCATTATCTACATCTACCCCATTCCTCCGATGTACGTGCAAATGCAGGACAACATTTTTGTTTTTGTCCACACCCGTTTGAGCACCGGGTCGATGATGAATGTTTGTATTCAAGGGTTGGGATGCAGCATGTGTTTGCGTTGATGGTGCTATGGCTTGTGAATGCATAGGCTGAGCCATGATTTGTGGAGAGAGGTGTTGTGCGTAGTGACCATACGATGGCCCGGAACGATGGACGTCGGGAAATGACGGACTGTAGTTTTTGTTAGTACTTGCCGAAATGAACGGTGGATGTGGAAGTGGGTGGGGATGAGGATGAGGACGAGGGTTAGGGTTAGAATGGTAACCATGATTGGGCGAGTTTGTCCTGTCTATAATATGCGTGTTATCATTCGGGTAAATATGAATCTTCATGCGCATCGGACGCTTAGACTTTGGCGCAGGGTTGATGATAGGCGGGGTTGTGGGGTGCATGGCCTCCACCTGTGCTTCCGCCTGAGCCTCTAGTTTCTTTTGTAAGTAGTCCATGTACATTTTTTGTAATCTTGCTTTCTTATCCCGGTCATATTGGTTTTCCCCCACGGGGTAGTGTGCAGTGGTTGCAGCCTCTGTGAGACTACTTCCTGTATGGATTTCGAGTACATCCTCCTCTTCCGGACTACTATTCTCGTGTCGCACATGGAAAGCATTTGGTTTTATTGTACTGCCAGGCATTCTACTTGGTGAAGGAGGGGGAGGTGCGACTGGTGGAAATGATGGACTTGCTCCCAGTCCGTAGTAGTGATAGTGCTTTTGCAATGTTTGTGGAGGTCTTTGTTGGGTTTGTAATGGCGTTTGTGGAGGCGAAATTATCATCGTAGGTTCACCTTTATTATCGTTGACGTTAAGGGTTGTCACGGTGTTCCAGTACTTGTCTTGATTTTTTCTCTCCTGCTCGATCTTTTGAATGTCTACAGGCCGATAGGGTTGATACGGTCGTTTGATGACAATGGGTCTGTTTCTCTGCATGTAGTAGGCAGTGTCCATTGTGGTTACTGTTGGTGGCTTCGCAGGTTTATCTGGTTCGGATTCGACAGTTGGTCTTATCCGTTCGGTACCACCACGATCTCGATCCCGCGTACGCTGTCGAATCCGCTCATGCAAGTGACTTTCGGAGTACTGGAATTTATTTGATTTATTACGATGACGATTTCTATTTTTGGGACGAGAGCGATGGGATTTGTGGACGCGGTGAGATTTGTGTGAGTTGTACTGTGGACGGGGGGTATAGGTGTTGGCGTGCCCATAACCGCGATCGCGATTTCTCTCTCGTTCTCGGCTGTTGTACGAACTCGGACTACTTTGTAGGTTATTAGAATATTGTCTCTCGTCACTGTCCATATCGTCTTGATTATCCGCATTATCTCTACTATCGTAGTGACTGCTGTGGTGGTTATGGTCGTGGTGGTTATTATTATTGCTGTGACTACTTTGATGCTTGTTGCGGTCACGGTACCGCGGACGCTGAGCTTGTTCAAACTCCTTACTGTACTCATCCTCGTATTGTGAACTGTAATTATTATTTTGATTGCTTTTATTTTTGTCTCGTTCTTGTGAGTCGTTGTTATTGCTGCTGCCACTGTTACCACCACCATCATCGTTATTGTAGGATGGTGAGGGATGTCGATGTCGCTTACGCTTCCCATAATCATTCTCCTGTGGACTTCTCTGGCTTGGACTGTGGTGCTCATTATAATGCCCTCGATGTCCGCTTCCACTGCCACTTTGTTCTCGAGACGACTCTCGCACGTTGTCTCGATCATGATGTCTGATTTTTATCAAGTCTCGCACAGGTTTAGGCTTCGGATTGAATATATCATGATGATGATGGGGATCATTGTCTCTGTCGTCTGGAGGTGGAACTGGAAGTGGAATTGGTTTCGAATCTTTCTCGCGTTCTCGCTCCTGACTGTAATCCCGTTCCGGTCTGCTATCGTCACCCATCATAGATGGTCTTTTGGCGAATTCCCGAATGTCTTTGAGAAGTGAGCCCTGAACATCTCGTAATTCATTTGAGAAGCCACCCATTCCGATTCCGCTGTTTAAGTTTCCCGACGCGGAGGAGCTGAGCGGAGGCTTGCCATGAGATCCCATGATTTCGTTCTCTTCTGTGTTGAAGTAACTCAGAATATCTTGGATATTTGCGGCATCCTTTGGGTAGCTATATGGGATTGTGGCTGGTGGAGGTCTGGGACCGTGATGATTATTTCGCCCCGAAGGAGAAACGTGCATTTGTGGTCGTGGACGTGGAACAGGAATTGGTCTTGGAGGAGGCATAACGGATGGTACGGGCCCACCAGGGGAACCATGGTATCTTCCTCTTTGCGGACCGTGTCTTGGAGGATGATGACGAGGCGGTGGAGGCCGTCTGTTGCCATGTCCACTAGCAGATGCTCTTCCATCCGGCGGGGGTCGTTTACGTTTGGGCTTAGATTTTGCGAATGGATGTTGGAAATTCGGTAAACGAAATGAGGATTGTTCCTCTGGAGATTCTCCATCAACTAGGGCAGGTGGGGAATTAAAATCACGATCGATGGAAGCAATGTTCATGTTGTCACGGTTGTAGGTTAAGGAGGCTGGAACCCTAACAGGTACGGCCAGTACTGGAACTGGTGAGGGTCCAGGACTTGGGTTCTTTGAAACATAGACATTACGATTGTCTACTGGGGAATGTAATTGTATAATTTGGGATTTGGGAATAGCTGATAATCCTGGAGGAGGTGGATGCAGGTGCGGCGGAGGACTTATTTGATACAAAGCTTCTCGATGAGTGTGTAGTTTGTCTTGATACCAGTGAGGTCTGAAGGGTGATCGTCTCGGACGAAATCCATCTGGACCAATGGTACCATTTATCACAATTGTCCTTGTCTCATTAGGGTTCAATTTCTTTTGCTCAACTTGACCCGAAAAAAATGAATTGCGAATAAGAGACCGATCCGCTGTTACAGACGCTAAATCTTTCCTCCTACTCACACTCTTCTCTTTATTTTCTTTCCTCTTAACTTGTTGTTCCTCCTCGCTCTGCTCCGCTTTAGAATTATTCTCTACTCTAGATTCTTCGCTGGACTCTGCTTTTTCTTCTGATGCTAATGCTGGTTTCTCAGTAGATGTGGTAAGGAGTTCATCTGGATGATGAACATACTTGAACACCCTTATAGGGCCCAATTTGGTCCCATCTTTTGGATTTGAAATATCCTCTTGATTTGGTCGTGGTTGTTTTTTATTTGTCATCTTACTTGGGCGAGGAATTACTTCGTTACTTTCATGAACTGTTTCGTCTGACTTTGACTGTTCGGTGGAAGATTGAAAATGACTTTGGGCATTCTTTCGTTTCAAATCCATGATTGCAGTCCAGTTGGGTAAGACGGTGGGGCGGAAGGTTTTGGAATTGGGATTTTCATGGATAAGAGGTAAAGCGACGGGACAATCGTGGTGACAGCTAAATTCTGTGGACGACGATGTATCAAAATGATTGATTTCCCTCAGATTTTTGCCATCGTTATTCTTGTCATTCTCCTTGTCACTTTTCTTGGTGTTAGTGTCATTGAAAAGTTCATCAGGATCATCTAATTCACTTTCGTTCATCTCTATGTTATTATCCAGTGATTTGTTCATTGAAAACAATGCAAGTTTATTCAAGAATACGCTGATTGGGTCGTCGCTCTTGCTTTCCGTGCTTTCCGACGCTGATTCTAATGCTGATGCTGATGCTGAGGTGGAAGTTTGTATTGCACAAGTGAAAGAAACGCAGGATTGAAGGAAGAGGAGTAGAGCAAAGATGCAAGTAAACGTTTCCGTTAGCGTGAACACCCGCCGTGATCCTGACGCTCGTCTCATGGTGTTTCCAATACATTTAGTTTGATTACACTGAATTGTCTGTGGAGAGGTCTCGTGATTAGCGACCGTCATTATTTTGCTACAATTGGTGATGATCATGGCCTTTGTGCATTTCCTTCGCACTCCTGTCAAACATGTCACAACTATTTGGGGTGAGTTCAGAATCTTCCCTGAGGATTCACTGTGATTGGTTGCAACGTGATTGCGAGGATTAGAACACCTACAATTGTCTTCTCTTGTTTTCGATTTCAATGTCATTTGGGCCATTGTAAGCCATTAAAAGTCACTTGTCGTTCGTTCCTTGTTGTTCTTGGTTCTTACGCTTACTCTTTGCTTTGTTGTTGATGGATGGAATCGTGGTCGTGAGTAAACGTTCCTACGATCCTTGCCAAGCCAACAGATCAACCATGTATATGTAAATACGAAGCTACGCACACCTCAAGCTCAATTATTGGTCATACCAGTCATGCGGAGGAGGCAGACTCCTTCTGCTTCGATTTCGTATTAATGCAAAATCTCTTGGCTCTCACTCTCACCCTTAATTTACATAAGCCTATAAACTTACTTGGATTGTCAGTTGGTCCTTAGGTAGGTATATCAATGTTTCCTATTACTCTCGTTTCGTGAATAATTAGCATACAAAAGTATAGTCACGTCGTAAAGGATTATTATGACTACGATACATATTGATTGATAAATGGTGAGTCGGTAAGCACAACGCGTGGAGTGGAAATGGTTTAGGTAGTAAATAGAAACGGGGAATTTACATCCTAGTACTTAACGTAACTCAGGTACTTAAATGATCGTTTGGGGTAAACTTAAAATAATGATTGTGTAATCGCGTGTTCGTGGGAATTAAGAATTCAATTTGAATAGTAACAGCAACAGACGTTAATAGAATCGGCTTGATTATGTTTGTGTACAGTATTAAATTTAGATTCTCGAGGAAATTAGCAAAGGTCAAAGTTGTCAAGCTGGAACTCTCGCGAACAGCTCCAATTACAGTGTAAGTTCTAACATCATTTGATTTTTCAGCACAAATCTATAATATCTATAATTTCCTTTGACATTGTGTAGCTTGGAATGAGACTGATTACGTTACTTGGTTCACTTTTCTTCACGACCAGAGCTCACTCACACCCCGTGTAGTCCACAGTCATAGAGTCCAATAGTATAAAAAAGGAATCAAACTTGGTAAAGGGAAATCCGTACACACTTTATGTCTTGACCTTCAATTTCGGCTTGGCTTCAACTTCAACTTGACGTTTCTCTCTGATCCTGTGTCTTATGATGTGCTACGTTATGTTGGGGATGTGGATGTGGAAGTCATGATCTGTACGCGGACCATAAATCTTTATTAATTCTTGTTTTTTTGTCTCGGTGTGATGATGACTGCCTCCTTTCCTTGAGTCAATCAATATTTTAATGGATATTAAGTATATATAGAAACTTATTAAAACTCTCATTTACCTTCTATTATGTTCGTTTATTAAACTTTTTTCCTTTGGGGAATAAATGATACTGTGCATTTCCTATGAAATTATTTTAATCAGTATTTTGAAAATATGATTAGTAAATCTGTAGAGATTTCGGATGAGAAGTTGATTTGAAGGTTGGTCGTTGTCGTTGATATGAATTTGAATTTACGATTTGTGTACGCAGGGGAGGGAAGAGAGGTTTATAAATTCGAACTTGTTGATCCGAAATAGAGATTTAAACTGAAGGCTGTACCTGAAGAGGCCAAGGCTATGCGATGGACGGGAATGTGAGGGAAGAAGCATCAGCAGCAGTCACAGTCACAACCACCATCCGCATCCTTTCCACATTGGCACCAATTCTTTTTTTACCCCGTCGGATCTTCACACCTGCCGTATGTACCTGTCAGACACACGTGTTTGCTGTGAGGATAGTAATGGTAAAATAGTAACTACTCATTGAAAGAAGCTAGTGTAAGCATGGCATGGCAAGCATGTGCTAAATGAATTGCTATCTTTTTGAGGAATCATTTGTAAATAAAGACGTAGTCGTGTATAGTTGAAGCGAGCATGCAGTTTTTTTGTTCAGTCACTGTACGTCTACTTAGGAAATTCAAACTCATCATGATGATTAGAATTAGGATTAGAAGATGCACGTAAAAAAGGAGCTTCTGGGATGTGGTGCTGTGGGTCATGATTTCATTACTTTCCTATGATTCCTACTTAATTACATACCAGCTATTGAGACACTACACTGACTGTCTCTGACTACTCTACTTGCATTGCATACCTTCCTTGGAGTCTATGTATAATATATGTAACAAGTGTATGCTCTCCATACACTACTTATGCACCCATTTTTTTGCATTTGGTCAACCATCATGCTTTGGGATTACTATAATTTATCATACTCGCTATGTTCAAAATACTTACCTGCCTATGTATTTGTACCTATGTATTCAACACTGCACCGCTCTGTTGAGACAGGAGTCGAGATTTCTTTTGATGTACATACATGAGCAAGCATTATTTATTTGAAGCTGTCTTTAGCCTATAAATGTTGAGACGATGCCGACAGGTAGATGTAGTTACCTTAGATAGTTGAGATATAAGCTGGTATAAGGAAGACGATGCAAACAAAAGCAATAATAATCAGAACTTACTGATTTGAAGTTGAACAGCGATAGTGTGTAGTAATAAGGTTAGTCAAAGTATGTATACAGGTGTGGGTATGCATGTATGTATATAATATCGTGCATTGGGAGAGTAGTGAGTATTACAACCTTAGTAATACGAGAGCATTCACCATTACAATAACAAAAAGGATGCTTATTAAATTGCTTGCATTTTATAGATTTTGATTGTGAAGCCCGCTTTGCAAGTTTTCCACTTTTGTTCCAGTTCGTTACACACTAGCAAATCTCAAACACTTACCTCAATTGGAACTTATGTGCTGAGCTTATGGGGTGAGCATCTCTATCTGCTTGTCTTTCTACTACTTGAGCTATAAACAGACGAAGTAGGAGATGTTCGTGTCTTGTGAAGCATCTCTCATTCGTTCTTACACGTACACACTCATACACAGCACATACATATATACCCACCTACGTGTGCCCATGGGAGATATTAAGCTTAGTGTGAGAAACAAATGAAGATGCTTCGGTTTCAGTTTACTTTCTTGGTTTGTTGGTTCTTTGATTGTTGATCTTGGTAGATGCTCAATACCGTCAACCTAGGAGTGGATATCTGTGTATGTGTAGAGTGTAGTTTTGTTCCAGCCATAAGTACATTTGTAATACTTTTTATCTTAAGTAGGTATATATACAATATGCAATGTAATGCTATGTACTTCTTTTTGTATGATTTGTTGTGATTCTATTTCATTTCTAGTTACGTGGCGTGGGCTGCACTGCCACTGCCAATGCTTTGTAGGCAGCCTTGTCGTGTCCTGTGGCAATAATTGCAAACTTTTCGTTTTACTTTTTGGTTGGTCTGTTTGCCCATTGTGTAAACCTAGTGCTAAGCTAGTTTTTTTTTGCATTTTTGTATTCATCATTTTGTACTTGTAGCCTAAAATCCCAGATACTCGAACATTATTATCTTACTGCAGTCACTCACCAGTTCTCCGTTGAGGAGTTGGATTTACGCGTGTAGCTATCTTGATATCTGTATCTGTATCCATATTTAAACGGTAGAGTCGACCATATATCCCTAAAATGGCAGATAAACAAGTCTCCCACTCACAACTCATTAGCACATATTTTTCCATTGCAATGCTTAGCCGTTGTTGATGCTGTGGGCTGCTTAATTAGACGCAAAGATGTTAGATGAATTACTTGCTTGCTTTGCTAGTCACGATAAGATTTCTGTTTTTCTTTATTCTTGACCCCCAACATTTTTAATCGGGAGATTTTAATTTTGGTATTTAATTCAATCATTTTTTAAAAATAAAACAATTATTTCATATGCGAGACTACAGTAGGGAATAGGAATAGCGTTAAGTCATAAGGTTGCTAGCTATCGCTAACAATTTAATTCCACTACTTTGATCCTTGTAACTTTGTTCCGTATCAAGTGTATTTGCCAAAGTTTTACTAAAGAAATAGGTGCCTTCCTATTCATGTATGCTGTGCACTTCTCCTTTGTTGGAAGTGAGAGCTAGAATCACTGGCGTCAAGATTAGTATCTTGATGGTCTACAGTTTTGTAAAAATTAAAGTGAATAAATCAAATATTCCCATTAAAGTGCAATCAAAGAATATATATATTTGTAGCAAATAGAATGGGAATGGGGAATTAAAGGGAATTAAAATATGACTTAAGTTACATGACAGGTGCATATGTATACATTCAGAGGTGGAATAAATGCATCGAAACCGTGCTCGACAAAATACATACTTGTGTAAAAGCATGAATGTGAGGCTGACGTTGTGAACGGAATAGCTTCATTATTCATCGAGTAAATCCTGGTTCGACAAATATCACAATGGCATTTATTTTCACAAACTTGTACCTTTTTTCCTACCATTCTATAGCCTATAACTGCGTACATTATGACAGCACGTAGTACCACGTACCTGTGTACACAGGTATGTTATAAGTAGCAGCAGTTTTTCAATAGAACCGTTTCTATTGATAGAACCCAGAATTAGGAATTCGTGAATAGTAAATGAACTAATAAAAAATATAATGAAGGCTCTTTTCGGGAAATTTTCTTATTCTATCCACTCATGCTAACATTTTACATATTTTGATTCTCTTTGCCTAGTATCTTTGGTTCAATTTCCACCAAATGGGACCAAGAGAACACGGTTAATAGAGGATTTTGATTTACAGGATTTTGAAACTTGCATTTTAGCATTTAGATCATACTATTAGCAATCGAGGAGAAAGATAGAGATGCAGGAATGATGCTTCGGCTGCCTTATCTAAACAAAGCTCACCTGACGAGTAATTGTACGTCGTTGTGTTCGTGATCGCATCCAATGGTGACGATGCTTTAAAAAACCGCCTTTCTCATAATTCCACCACCTGTTGATGTAATTATGGCAAATTAATCGCGTCCATGTCTCACGTCCAGTTGGGCTGCTGTCATTTTTCAAAATGACGCTTTAAAATCATCTTTGTTCTTCATCTAATCATTTTCAGAATTGGATAAAACATTGAGCATTTTTTGAGAACGATATGGATAATCATATATCTGTATAATGTTAAGCAACGGAGCTGTTACGTTTCTCAAAGTTATAATATAAGAGCCAAAAGCAGCGTTTGTGAATGTGTGCTGCTTTGGACAGTGAATGAAGACTACAGCAGTGACAAGCACTGGGTTTATTATTGTTGATTTCCTCGTGAACAGGGAGTTGAACGAACGTTGAAATTCATTGTCATCGGAATGGATGCCTGGCTAGGAGAATGAAAGAAGAAATGAATGACTGAATAAACGATCATGTTATGTTCATTATTTACCTATTCGATTTGTCTAAAATCTTCTCAAGATGACAAATGTCGGAAAGGGAAAATGAAGCTGAGATTGTGGAGTCAAGAGAAGCTGAAATTGTCGAAATGGTTACAATCGGTGGCAGACGACAGACTCTGATTTATTCATTTGTCCCACACCCGTCGCGTTAGTTTTTATTATTTAGTATTGTTGCAATTCAGTGGGTTGTTAGTTGTAGAAAATGATTTGTATGGAGGAAGACAGGGAAAAGCTTACGGTTGCACGCATTCTGAATCAGGGAAATTTAAAGAATTCTTCTATTTTACTATGCATTATACCTACCTACTTTATACCTATGTACCTATACTTACCTGCCCTGACTGCAAGTAAAAGTGCTAAAAAGCACGTAGGCATCCATTCATATTGTATAGAGCCACCACATCTACGTGTATATTCAGTGTCACTGTCAATTGTTCCTTTCATCAGTGGTTATGCTTTACTGCTGCTACCTTTAGAAAACAACATGTGGGGAAATTTCCTGCAAGATTTACATCTATTGATGAGCAAGTCCGCTTTGCCATAATCTGAGGTATCTTCCACATAAAAACCTAGTAAAACGCATTATTTAGTTTATGCTGAAAACCCAAGTGCACGAGTGAAGTCAGATCAATTTGTCATTTTCATAAAAGATTAATTGTAGAGTTTCATTCAGTCGACACTTTGTTCTTGCAGGTACTTTGCTTTGCTCAGACGGAGACTTCCCATGCCAAATGCGACAGAGGCACAGAGGCACATGTCTAAACGGTTTGGTTCGTGGAAAAGTGCAATGGCAATTTAAAAACCATTGTGATAATTGCATGTAAATATGTATGAACCTACGTATGTTTATTTTATGTAAATTTGTTCAGTTTGCCTTCGTCGCTGTCACTATCATTGTCGTTGTAGCTGTCATTTTTGTGGCTGTAAATCCGTAAGTAAGTGAGAATGAGATGAGTCTCTAGAGGAGAAGCCTGTGGGGAATTTGGGAACGAGTAAAATTGTAAAATTGTGAATTGTTTGTTGAGAAACCATAGAGTTGGAGTCAGTCAAGTGAAGTGGTTGAATTTAAGTTTGAATGTGAATGTGAAGTGTGTGGTATGGTATAATATTGTATCATGTCACGTCACGTTAAAAGACCGTCCTAAGAATATAAATTGGCAATAAAATTGCGAGTTGTTTGTAAGCTAGCTCCGGTTTTTGAGGATAGAGAGTAAAACTTGGGGTAGAGAATAAAAGTGTAATAACAGATTGACAAGTTGGTAACAGTGGGAAATCGTTTATAGAAGGTAAACAAAAGCCTGTGAGTCATGTGCATGTGCTCAGCGACAGTGTAATGACAATGACTGCGACTGCAATTATTATGAAGTACACAACCGTTGTTAATAAATGGTCTCCATTATTCTCACTGCAGGAGAGAGAGACTCTTTAGTTCTTTATCTTGGTTGCATTTTCAATTTTAAACCTTTCTGTCTTCTCAAACGCATAATTATTGTCCCTGGTCACTTTCTTCCATTTTGTTTTGAGTGGGCTGAAATTTATTGAAAAAAATCTCGTATATCTGCACAACCCTTTTATGCGTTTAAGCTAATAAACTAAATTGTACTTTATTTATTTATTTATTTAGACGTTCGTGCTCTTACACGATTTTTTTTAATGAAATCAAAGTAAACATGAAAAGAATAAAGAAGATACGAAGATTACAAGATTAAAACTACTCTTAATGTAGGTATATAAATTCCTATATCCTAGGGCTATTTCCAATTTCCATTTATCAACTACAATGACTGTAGGTCTACTGAACTGTATACATAGGTACATAAGATATTAGTGATATATTCATATCACTAATTAAAGATAACCCATGCTTCTGCTTTTCATTCAAAGTTATAGAATGTTACGCTAATATTGGATGGAAACAAGGTGAGATAAGAGTTGATTCTATGTTCCAGACGGCTGATTGGGAATGCTATGGTGATGTTTAGTTCGCATTAAAATTATATTAAGTATATATATTAGATATGGAATTGTTAGCATATCAGTATATTTTATGAATTAGTCAAGTTTGAAGCACGTGGTGTGGCAGTCATGTACTTAATGAATTATCTTTTTAATTATATAGTATGTGCAGATGTAGGTGTATCGTATCTGATAATAAAAGTTATCTGCAGACATGAACTGTAGATTATTACCTAGCCTAACCCACGACGTTGAATTTACAACACCTACTGGTGTATCTTATACTGTAGTATCTTTTGAGACTGAGGTTCAATCATTTGGATGGTAAAATTATTAAATTTATTCGCTCCATTTCGGAAATGCTTGCCTTTTTAGCTTTTGATCATAATGTACAAATTGTGAGCGATTTGCTTCCAAGTTACGAGTAGCTTATGCTTTCATCAAATTCATCATCAAGAAAAATCTTTTCGTAAGATCACACGAATAATCATAAGTAGTATGTACCTCGTTAGCGTCTTGGATTATCTTTATGATCCATAAGCACGGCTGAGGTAGCTAGGTTCATTTAATAATATAATATGTAGGTACTTATGAGTTCCGATGGTTCCATACATTAATGTATGTTGTACAGAAGGCTTCAATGAATTTGGTTTCATTTCACTTTGTTATTTCCCAAACTGAGAAACTTCATGAATGACGAATGGGCGAGGGACGTCAACGGCTAACTAAGTTTTGTGTTTATGTCAAGCCAATTTTTATTCAACTTGATTGCACCAATTCGTTAACACTTCAAATAAACATACCAATCTGAAAGAATTGCATTCAACACTTTCACATATTATGCATCTAAAGTACCTATCTAATTAAGTTCTACCTATACTGAAGCTTCTTAACGCCTAACTGCTCTGAATTGAATCCGAATTTACAGCTATAATATGGTTTCTATACCTGCATGGAACTAATGAAGTTTTGTATTTGAATTTCAATGCTTAAAGAAGACTCGATTTGTATGAAGTTTAATAATTATTTGATTAGAAACGGGTGAGTGACTCATTTCAGTTTTTTAGGTTTACGAGAACGAGGGCGTATTCGGTTTTCGTTTTAATGATTACCGTTTCGTTGGCCGTTGAATATATAGGTGCTTACTTGGCTACGCTGAAGATGAAGATGTTTAAAAAGAGATTGTTAATTATGCTCATGTCATTATTTATAGATTAATTTAGCGATTACTAAAATTTGTACATGACACGCATCATAGTTAGGTGCGTAGCGGAGTGCGTAGATTAAAATAAATGAAAACAATGCCCTTTTAAGTCATTAGTCATTCAGTTCGGGATTTTGGACTATGACTATGATGAACCTTACTCACGGATCGAGATCGAGATGGAAGGAAAGATGTAGAAGACACGACATGCTAAAAGCAAGTACGAGGTTTGTTCACGTGAGAAAATTTAATGACTTAATTTTTCGCATCTATACATTAATGGGTTTTCAATTTAATGAAATTGCAAAATTACATGGCTTTGGTGTTTCACTTTGACAGGTGTTAAGTATGATCTCTGTGATATGTATGGTCGTGTTGAAGTCTGATGTCTAATTGGTTTCTAGAACTGAAAGCTATTCAGTCTACCCCCTAATTCTGCATTTTATGGTGTGAGATTATTGTTACAATTATACTCAGTTACTTAACGAATTTAATTCACGTGCTGGTTGTGTTTTATACCTCCAGGTAAGAGTCTAGCCTAGAAATAATGATTTTGTTCATTAAACGTTTTTAAATTAGCATGTCACAGGAACTGAACTTTCTTCGTTTATTTTTCCGACATTATCACCTGGGGTCAAAATACCGTATGACATTTCTGATCGGTTTTTACAAACATGCTAACATATCTTCGGTTTTTAATCAAAATGTAGATTTTAAGCACTTCGTGAACATTAAATAAATACAGTGAAATCCCTTTTTAGTGACATTTCAAGGAACAGCGCGTTTATGTCACTATAGCAAGAATGTCATTATAGGTCTATAATGACATAGCGTCACTATATAAAGTTGTTCATTACATTTATTGTAATGAGTCACATGTTATTATTGAACTGTCGCAACACACAAAGACAATATTTTGAAACAAATTGTACATACTGCCTCATTAATCAAAGTAGTCTGGCATGTAAAAAACGAATATCTGCATACCTACTAGATTTTGCATTGCAAGTCAGATTTTTTAAAACAATATCCATCAATGAGATAATAATGTTAAACAATTTTGGATGTCATTATAGTCCATGAAAATATGCGCGGATTTCATTGGGATTGGAAATCATGTGATTAGAGAAAAAACTTTATAAGTCACTGTTGCACAATAGCAATTGCCAGAAGACACAGTATACACAACAATTAATATCTTTTTGTAGTAGATTATGATTAGTAACTTATTAAATACACTTGTTAATAATTACATTTTCGGTACGAGTTGATGATTGTATATTTGTATTGATTCCCTGAGAGCATACAACATTATTTTGTGTATTATTGCACGCGTTAATTTAAATCTAATAGCAAATAGTTAGAAAAATTTTGAAATCGTTCCTCTAGTTCTGTCATTATAAAAATGTCACTATAGTCAAGGAGCTCCTAAGCATTTACATAGCCGTTTGGCCGGGGACGCAGTGACATGTCACTATAATGCGAATTTCATTATAAGCCATATCACTATAAACTATAACTGTAACTCCACTGTAACATATTTGTTTCAATGTTATTGCTGAAGTTGGAATTATCTGAAAAAATTTTCCGCAGAAGCAAGCAGTTTTCATAATCCTATTATTGTCTGACTTTGAATAAGTAGAAATAAATAGTAATGTCTTATGATTAGGTATTGATGCCATCTGTGTCATTGAGGCAATGACGTGAGTCTGATGATCAGATATTATCATTAAACTAATGACACTAATACAAGAAATTCAACTTTAGCAACAACGCAACAATAGCAAAATAAAATCAGAAACAAACGCTCAGAGAATCTTGAGATAATTATAGAAATTCCACTTAATTTGATAATAGTATATCATTTTTACTATTAAGCGTCATTAACTTGTATAGTTAGATTTGAATACATATATATGTATCTTGTACATGTGTCAATCTATAGTCACGATAATAGATCTCTTACTCCTTGTACACGCTGAGTATTACACTTTAATGTATGGTTATTACTCGGACTTTTTGTTTCTTGTTGTTACTAAGCTGTAAGCTGTAATGCGAGTGTGTACACGGATGCTTACCTATTCACACGGTAACACACAGGATCTAGCATGTGATAACTTGACTTTAAACACATACTTAATTAATTGCATGCATTGTATTTTAGTTTGAATATCTTGAGCAAGCTAAAGTGAGAGCCAAAGTCAATCCAAGTCAATAACATGCTGTCAGGGGTATATACCTACCTATAGTCTTAACGTAGTTTTGAAAAGGTATCCTGTTATCATAGGTAGGTACATATTGTGTGGTAGTTTTTTTTTGTAAAATTTTGCAAGTTAATTTTCTAATGAGGATCCCCAGCCCTGCTTAACTGTTCTATGTACAATGGAATAGAGAAGCTGGGAAGATTTATAGAAGATCACATATTTGACAGACAACTTTCGTTAACATGAGCAAAGTAACGCCTTTCGTCTCCGTGTCAGTAATCTCGAAGAAGACGTCCCGGGAAGCTAATGAAGTTCAAGTTGGACATTAGGCGTTTGAATTGCATCTACTTAGACTAAGCTTTCTATTTATTTTGGCAGGTACCAAGAGCTCTTTGAGATGATGAGATGATTTGATAAAAATATTCATTTCGATGAAGTGAACCGTGTGGGAAATGTATTCGAAAATGATATAGTCACAGCCTCCCATCGTCTTCAAACTTGATAAGTGTGTAAAAATAAACAACCCACGTATGCAGCACATTTTTATGAAATTCGCACGGGCTCTTGAGCATCGAACACACGGCAGTAAAGAAGAACTTGATCGCAGTCTACATGTACATAATGCGAAGGGAGACACTGACTGAATTCCATCCATATAAGCAATGAGGGTGTCGAAGAATGCCGAAGTAGAATTTTAAAAGGAAATTAAAATCATGCAGGTAGCTATGTTCATATATTGGTGCTGATTTGTGCTCGAGTGAATCGTAACGAAAATGAACTCAGAGTCAGAGTCGCAGTTAGAGCCAGTAGAAGTCAGTACCTACCTATTAATGATTCATTGAGAAGTCAAGGGGAGAAAGAGCTGACAACAGCTTAGATTGCAAATTTGAGCTAATCCGTTTTTGGGTAATGTAAAGAAGACGAATCATATTTGATATTTAACATGTCATGCATCATGTAAGTTTAGGTTGTAAGTTGGAGTTCATTGAAAACAAATTGGTATATTTATACTTGTAGTTGGAGGCACAATAGAAGCTGAGGCAGAAGGCAGAGTTAGTCCAAGCTATTAAGAAACTGAGCAACTTGCCATTGACAGTTGAAATCGAGACATGACGATCCATGTGGAAAGAGAGAAGATTTGAATTTGAAAATGCGTGAATGCCTTCAACCACAAAAGGTAAAGAGAAGAATAAATACGGATGTTGCATCTCCCCAAAAAACTGACAGTCATATCATTTCTAGAGATGTGGTAGCAAAATTTGGTAAGTAAGTTTGGTAAATGGACAAGTATGTACATTTGTATGTAAGTGACAGAGTAAATATGCACCAGTGGTAGAAGAGAGAAGGAGCGAGTCAAAACAAACTAAATAAATGCGAAACTATGTTAATTGCGCTGGCTGTCATGAAGCTATCAGTTACATTATAAGAAATTGGTACAGCCAAGCATCCTCATGGTCACGTCCAATTACAATCCAACTTGGTATACATACGACATACATACTTACATATCTGGGTGCCTATCTTACATATAGAAGCAGGTGCCATATGTCGGTGGTCGATTTGTGCAAAGCAAATTATCCGTTCAATATTTAATAAGATCAAAAGCGATTGAAACCGTACCGTTGTCGTTCCTAGTCATAGTTCATCTACACAATATCATAAATTGTATGCATACCGATGTCCCGATGCCGATGATTGGTAATGCTTGTTGTTTTTATAATAACATTTGATTTTGGATAAATAGGACACACGTTTTTGTGATGCGACGTACTTATGCATCCACGAAAAACCATTCAAAGAGAAGCGTATTTTGTATGCATGCATGTACTACTGTAGTAATTGAGGGATTGATATAACAACAAAGAAGCTAAACACATACTTATTTTGATACACATTCTAAGCCCTGGGTATTGTAGGTATAAGGTACCAGCTAAGATAAATGTCCATTTACATCCAGAGAGTACACAACTGCACAATTAATCTAATTTCTTTTTTATTCCAATTTTAATTAATTTTACGTTTCTACTTTGTGATATGCTTTTAAATTGTACCCATTTTGTAAATTATTTTTAGTATAATATATCATTATATTTACATGTTTATACAATTATTCTCTTACAATAGCTGGTTTGAGTGCTTACTATACAAACCTTTCTTATTCAGTTGCATTTTGAATTGGAGTTGGAGTTGGGTTGGAATAGAATGGAATTGAAAGTATTGAAAGTTGAAGCTATTACCTTACCACATGCTGTTCGCATAATTGTGACAATACTTCTAGCATTCATGCATACTAGTTTAGCATTGCTTTATGTATTTTCTTAATTTGCTGTTACAGATACAGCTTGTTGGAAATGGAGCTGCGTTTTTCAATCGTATTTTGACGTTTTAGTTTGAGCTGTAAACTTGCTCCATTTCTCGGTGGGTGTCTTGATTCATTGAGTAATCTAGTTGCAGTTTAACTGAAACAATTTTAAGGGCTCTAGTTTCTAAATAACATTTGACTCTTCATCAGTTTAGGACTGGGAAAACTGGCTGTGGGTACAAAGTGTGCATAGGTAAATAAATACTACATACGTATAGGCATTCCAGGACTGTAAGTAGGTACCTAATTACTTATTGCACTACTGCATGCATGTACGACTCGGCCGCTAAAACAGGACAAATGGGATAAGAGGAGGTTAGTGACCATGCAAGGCCTTAGGACCACCATGCTGATGCTATGTGAAATGCCATGCCATTACTAATATTACATTTTTTTTCATAATTACCTAGCTACGTATAATTACGTATGCATTTGCTTAAACGCTGGTTCCTTTTTTCTTGATTTTCTAGGACTATAGTATGAAGAATGTGTGTTAAAGTGAATGATCTAAAATAAACTATGCAACCAGAGTGCCGAGATAATTATGTCACACTGGTCTTCTCGTAATGCATGGACATTTCATAAAGGAATAAAAATGAAAGATTAGTCTTTCATTTTTATGTGCTGACTGTCAAAGTACTAATGATAAATGGGAAAAGTCAAGCAAATCAAGCAAGAATTAGGACATCAAGGTGACAGTGCAGTTTTGACAAACGTTTACATATTTCGACCACGTTGATTGGTGGGTTGTGGGTTCAGTACGGTGATGTCGTACCGGATTATTGTTTTTAAAATAGGTACTTTGCGTGATAATTTTGAATTTAGTTCAATAATCATTATATATCGTGGGTTGTGTATTAAGCAAAAAGTATGCAATGAGATCCAAACTATTTTGAGTTTGGAACTTTGAAGATCCCAAATTTGGAGATAATCGCATCAAAATGCAAAATATTCACAAAGTCAACTAAATTTAGAGCTTCGAGTGTATCATTTTACGATTTACTGCATTGAGTTAACATGGTAATCGCAGGTTAAATGTACCTGTACCACAGTTGTGCTCATTACACTTTAAATTGATTCAATTCTAAGCGCATCGGTATCACTTTAAAGTTATTACACTAATCGTAGACATCAATGCTGAGCCAGAAATAAGACAATACTGAAATAAAAAATAATAAGAAAGATAATCGTTTAGAATAAAATAACTTTGCTTTTATCTGTGCATTCATCTCTGATGCTCATGTGTGATGATAAAACTGCTGAGCTGCTGAAGCTTTGAAACACCTTTTTTATCATGAAACCATTTATCATACGAAATGTAAATAACACTTGAGCTTGAATTAGATCTTATACACCTACCTACATAAAAATCTTTATCCACAAAGTCATTTGACGTTACTTCTCTTTAATGCACTTGAATTTTGTTTTGTAGGACTGAAGACTGCAATTGACTTAAGTTTGATGAATTATTTTTATTATGTTTAACTCTTTTACTTCGAAGTGCGACGAAAGGAGGCCTGAGACAATAATTTTCAGCAAATATAGAATACAGAATATACGAAGTACAAATGTGATAAACAATAAACCATTTTGAATGCAAACCAGCGTGTCTTTATGATTCTCCTTCATCGTCAGTGTGTGTTCTGTGTTGAACAAGTTTACTGGTTCGTTTGATTTCATTCAGCGAATGATGAGTCGTTCATAAAGTTTTTTAGGACAATGAATGAATGCACCAACTTAATTGAATTATTAGCGTACTTTAGCTCTTCTAATCTCCAACTCTGTCTTCGTCTTCATCTTCGTTTGCGGCTTATGACTCTGATTCTGATTCTGCTTATTGCACTTATGGCTCCGTCTCACTGCTTGGATTCACAATGATCAAGTAGTTCAAGTAATTTTAATCACTTGCCTATCATTCCCAATGTTTACGAATGTTGTTCTTGGTTGAGACAGTTGGGTTATAAAACTTCCTTACGCGGTCAGACCTATGTATATATGCCTACTTAACTTATTTGAGGAGGGACACATACCCATATTGTTCCTAGTTATTGTCTATATATAAGCGTCATAGGTATGTATGATAGAATAAATAAAGGAATGCGAAAAGATGAGTTCAGATTTGCAAAATGCCAACAACACATAAAATTTTAAGATTTGTTCCATTCGTAGTTATGGGTGTACATCATCATCATAAACAGAAAGGAATTGACGTGAAATCTGATGTGCGTAGAGCAACACTTGGAAAAATGTGTGAAAACAGAACGGAATCAGCAAATAAGAAAATGAATTATGTGGAAAGATAGTTACAATTTATTACAAATGCCTAAGCTTAAGATCATCATGCGGTGCAAATGATAATGAGGATTTGGCAAGGCAGGCTGTTCTGTTGAGTTGTAAAGTAACTCTTTTTTTTGATAAAACCCCGATAACTCCCTTTGATTTATGGCAAGATTATTAGTGTTTGCCAAACTTTTCACCGGAGCGATGCGATATGCTATTTTGCTTCCATTTGACATTATTGTAATCTAGATTATCATTTTTAGCCATTGCACTGAACACGAACGACTCTTACTTACTTGCATTCTCTTCTCCAATCTCCAATAAACTCACCGGAAGTTTCCAACGGCATTTTATAACTAATCGTAAGTAAGAACATTACTGCCGTACCTATTTTCTACCCCCTTGTTATATTACAGATTTCAAAATCGTTTTGCTTTCAGAAAAAAAATGTTTTTCCCATTGAACTACATTGAATTGAATTATAGATTATAGTCCTCCCCTAAATGTCCATTATTACTTATTTCGATTTGTTTCTAATACTGTAGAATATTTACACAATCATTGCTTTATATTTTGTATTGGATATTATTGTTATTATGTAGATGTAGGTACCTGCAAATCATTAAATATTGTGAGGAATTGATATCACAAGATAGTCTTTACTTTACACAATATTTACATTCTCACATTAGTATAGGTTTGTGTCTAGTTTTTCGCGTTTATATACCTAATCTGTTTACAACCAATAATTTTTCAAATCCATTTCATGTTTCAAGGCTTTCTCAACACAACCTCTCTCTGTTTATGCTTTTGGATTTGGACTATGCAAAAAAGTAATATTGAAAAGAGTGGAGATTAACGTACTAGCAATAAGAGGCTTACGGACGTAGGGCTAGCATAGGTACACGCTTTTCTTCGATCATAAAAATAAATTGGGTGGGAGTTGAACATTGAAATGAAGTGATTGTTTTCAGCAGTATTAGTGTCAACCCAGGTTATCGATGGTGCAATTATATATAATCATGACTGAGCTGCTGATAATCTTTTTACTGTTTTTGAACTTTTCATTATGCTATACTAGTGGTCTGTGTTCTGTGTTGGATACAAATAATTGGGATTGAACATAATTATTGGTCCAATCTGGTGTTATTAAAATCTAGTATGTTTACAGTTTGCATTTCCCTCGATGGTTCTTTATTAATGTGCATGAATGCAACTAGTACTAGTAACCAGATTAGGCAATAAAATAAGTAAAAAATAACAAACAGTGCAGCCGTGGAATAATAACAAGGATGCAATCAACAATTCCACGCAGCTCTAAGGAAATCTGCAATGGCAACAGGTGATGCTAAACAGCATTCAGCATTTAAACCTATGGCATAAAAGTGGATATCATGTAATTACTTATCGGCATCGGCACCGGTGTGTGTGACATCCTTATTGCAAATCTCATGATCTCATTACATTTCACATCCCGTGTCCCACTCCACTCGCACTGTCTAGCCAAATGATAATCAAATTCTTACATACACAGGCAGTAAAGGTAGGGGCAGTGGTAGAAATAGAAATGGAAGCATTGGTTGACAGGACAATTCAAGACAAATGGAACGCCGACGACAACGCAATCGCAATTGGATGTGATGTGATGACAAAAGACAAAAGGCCATAAGAAACCAAAGCTGAAGTCAAAGCCAACTCAAAAAAAATCAAAGGACCAAAGCGGAAAAGTCGGTGACACGGATGTTGAAATTAAAGAATTACAAATTATTACGATTTTGTCAAAAATGAGTCATCCATAACTAACATGGACGCAATGTGTAACGTGTAACGTGTGGAGATCTCAGAAGAAAAACACAGTCGTCGGCCTATTTAACCTCAGCTTCCTCATTTAAGTCTTCAAGTCCTTTACCTTCATGCTAAATTAACTAACGACAAAGCGACAGGGGGGAAATGAACAGGTTAAAACAATAGATTACGTATTCCGTATGGGTGTATGGTTGTAGACAGTGCAAGTGCCAACCACGTAAATATGTTCAGGTACAGCTTCCACTAATAGCTTGACATGCTGATAGCAATGACACGACACATATATATAAACACAAATAATAAACATAAAGAATATTGGAGTCGTCTGTTTGTAAATCAAAAAATAGTTTTGATTTGATGCTGGTACTTTAAAGGGAGCCGCTTCTATTTTTATAACTCCCACCTTATGTTTTGTAATACTATCACCGTTGACTGTTATAATAATTATATTTGATACACTAGAATTAGAAAAAATAAACTGTAATTATGTAATTATGCTTTTTACAGTAAACACAGCAGTACCTTGATTCTTTTCATTTTTGTTTTTGCTTCTAATTTGTAGGTGAAGGCTGGTGAATTTCAATGTTTGACGGGTTCTGAAAACAAATGTCTACGACAAAGATTTGCGGCAGCTGAGTCAATATACCTACTTTACTTGTGTGTGTACACTGGGCAGGGATTCTGAGGTACCCGCAGTTATTGACGAACATAATATACATAATTACTATAAAGTTGATGGCATGATCATTATGAGGGCTTTTAAGTACTAATTAATACTTTATAACTGTCTGTTGCGTAGATAAAATTAGTATAGGGGCGTTACATTCACTATTTTTGAGTCATAAAAATAATTCTGCGATGCTCACTCACGCCTATAGTTGTTAGCTTGTCGCTCAACAAGTCCTCATTACTTAAAATGTTGTCATAGTTCATTTTTAAATAGCCCAGGCACAACCGCTGCTACAATCAGTTGATGATAATGATGAAGTGCGTGAACCAGCTGTTTATTATGTCTTATTGTTAGCGTTCAAATTTAAAAATATTTCCTCATGTCCCTCGAATTGAAATTTTCGAAATTGGTATTACAATTTTGTGGAAGCCTACACCTCAATTGTATCCATTAGCTTGTGATTCCTTCTTATGAGGCATGCATCGTTACATTTCAATTTCATTGTTCGAAGAATCATGTAGTTTATTCCATTGAAATAAAATCTTAGTAAAGGAAGGAAGCTAATTCCAATTTGGATCTAAGACAGCCACAACCAATGGACAATTCGCTGTTGTGTGATTGTAGATGTAGTCAAATATTTATGCATATACATATACAGAATTATTACACTCATTTTTTCTGGGCATACTTATTGAAATACACTATTACAAGCATTCTCGTTACACTGAAAGGGATTGAATAGTTGCCAGTTTAGTCAAATTAAAGATTTTAGAATGTTTACGAGGAGCAATAAAGATTTAAACTTCAAGCTCGGATTCTCATGGTCATCATTCGCAAACTTTGCTACCGATCTACTTCTACGTCCCTGTATCACACGTATGTACAAGGCGTAGTAAAGAATTCAATATTCAATTGAATTTGTCATGGCATTTATCTGAAAGAAGACCGGAGACAGCCCCACTTATCACACTTTGTTGCTTTCCTGCCAAATTGCTCATTTTTCAAGATCCAGGTGTTGTCGTAGTATTACTTATGTTAACTGAGCGACTATTGTGACTTGGCCAAGTTACAAAATGCAGCATTGCTAATAAAACTAAGGTCGATCTCATGCTCATTCTTTTAATACATGCGCCAGTATGTCACCTCTTGCTGGTGGTGAGCCAATGCGGAACTCTGTATGTGTTACACTTTAAACAATTTCGTTAAATTCTCAAGGGATTGAGTAATTCAAATAATAGCATTAATTAGATCATGTAGTTAGTTATCCAATTCTCCGAACTTCTCAAAAAATGTATGGCTTTGCGTGGTTTTTAGTTTTTTGATATACGATGAAATTCATAGGTTTGCAGTCCTTCGCTTGAATTCCGTTCCCAAATTCATCGGAAATTAATGTATTGCTTGTGAAAATGGAAAAGCGTCGTCTTCTTCCTCTACATTTTGTGGGTAATAATTTACAAGGTTGAGGTTCATGAAATAATTACGACGACTGTAATAGCTAACCAAAGACATTTATAAAATGCGGTTGCAATTAAAAAATAGATTTACAAATCTAGCTCAAAAAATTACAAGACTAATATTCCCTTGAATAATTCCATTTTTGCATGATAAGACTTCACTCACCCCATAGAATAATTGGCGGTGATCCTTGAGGTCATCTGATCTGAAAGACTGACATTTATTAATTTCCGTCCGATATTGTCGTTGTAGAATGATCAAATCATAATAACAATTAAATTAACAGACTCATACGTAGATGTCTACTTAATTGAACAATTATTGTTCTCAATGACAGACTGAAGCAGAAATAATTAGGAAGTAAGGATCAAGGCGATGCGTGGTTTTGGTTTGGTGAGTGGTGAGTGGTGAGCTAGCAGATTCCAAATGAGTAAGCCTCCCTGCCTAAAGTTCACTACAGGAGGATATTCAGCTTGCTAAATGTCTTAATTGCATTGTAACTTACGACTACGATTAGTCAATGGCATAGGTATTAAAATGGAAACGAAGGAGTGATTGACTGCATGAATTATTGAACAATTTGTTTGATTGTGTGATACGCATAAGTAATTAATAATAGGAACATGTTTTTTCTCTTGTTTTTCCACCAACAATAATCATTACGTTGGGCTAAAAGAAGTCATTATTTTATTTTCCCCGTTGCTTCTGTTTACGCACCCTTCAAGCAAATTGTATTGGACGGAGAACAATAAGAAAAAAACAGGAATTATAGGAATAATGAAAAGTTTTGTGTGTAACGATATATAGTACCTACTACCTACCTATGTTCACCATGAGGACACACGTACCTGTAAATAAGTCATTTGATCATTTATTTTGTAATTATTGTTGTACTGGCTAGGACTAGCGTACATGTGGATTCTGTCAGTCAGCAAGTCAGTGGGTCATACATTTCGATGTAATTTTTTCCTATTGCTTTGTTCTCGTCTTTTCCGCTGATTACAGTTTCCCAGCAAAGTAACAAAATTAGTTTAGCTTTGAATGCAGATAAATACGGAGCTACTAGCTTGCTGCTTTTGCTAGTGGCCATTACCTATGCTGTCCTATGTGAACAGGTGCGTGTGTTGATAGTTGATACACATGCATGGAGGATTTAAACACTGAATGCAACTCTGAATTATACAAATACGATACGAAAGCTATGTATATCTGTAGTACTGGTAACTGGTATGGTCTCTGTTTCTGAAGGAGGTAGATATCGTAAGAGGTTTTCATTTATTTTACAATAAATAATCACAAATTACAAAGAGCAAGGTTACCCTACACATTAAACAACGTTCACTTTCAATTCAAGCAACGGTCTCAAGTTTCAAGCAACTCGACGCCAACTCTAAGCTCAAACTCAAGCTCCTCGAAGTTCTAGCACTTACGATTCCTTATTGTTTTGTCGAGCAACAAAGTAACAATGAACTGGTGTTGGTGCCGATGTTTACAGAAGAGAAGCAATCATTGGGATTTCGTTGCAGTTGCGGTAAATGATAGTTAGACTAGTAATCTGTAGTAATAACACAAAATCAAATCAAATGAAAATGATGACGAACGATGACGATGACGTTCACTACGATGACGATACTACATTTTTATAGCTCACGGACATTGGAATGGTAGTCCGTGGTAGTGAACGTGGAACTCGGTTTGTCCTCTTCACCATTGAATCCCATCACCGGATTCACTTTCGTGTTTATCCTTGATGTAATTCAATGATTCACTGATTTATTTACTGACTGATATTGTAAATATTTTACCTCCTTCAGTTCCTATCGAATATCTAAGGCTAAGCTAAAACGAGCTAGATTCGAATTAGTTTTATGATTTTTTTTTTGATTTTTTGATTTTATTTTAATTGAAAATCATGGATAATAGCGTCACCAAATTGTGGACAATCTTATCTCATAAGATGCGGTTTAAACATGTTTTTCAACCAAGCTATTTAATTGTATCCGTCGTTATTTGTGTGATTATTTAGAATTATGTTAAATTGACCTCAGGGTTTAGTTATACATGCATGGTGCATTTCTTACCCTACCTTACTTTAGAGAGACAGCGTAAAATATTTATTTACACTGGTACTACAATATAGTGCTGATCGATTTGGGCCAGAAGCCCGGTTTTTCATCAAATTTGACATAACGTTCGAAACAAAAGCTGTTTACAATGCAATTAAGTGCTTCCATAAAGTTGATAGTCCTTTCAAATTGTATGTCATGACATGAAATCTTCTAAAAAATTGTGAATCTTGTAAATTACATGAATAGGTACTACACTGTGGATTCACGGTTTATTCTTACTTATAAAAAGATTTGTATTATAAACGATGATATAATTGTTCATTAGTCATTCATCATTGATATATTTAGGAAAAATAAAGTCTAAAGAATTTTAAATTAGATGGGCATAGTGTGCAGTGTCGTGTAATGTAATCATGCTCGAACGTTTTATATGTAGATACTATAATTATTACTGCACCAAATGTTCTGAGTTGCCCAAAGAATATTTTCCACTCTTGTTGCATATTAGTATTTGTTTCTGATTTAAATATAATCATATATATATATTGTTCCGTGTCGTGACTCAGGCTCACGTGTCAAGTACAATGTTGAAAAAATTCGTCAACATCAAGAACAAGCAGTCACCAACTGCAACCAGCAGCTCCGTCTCCATTGTCCATCCACATTTATGTATTTTACTGTTTACATTTAAGTAATTTATGTAAAAATCTAAATTTATTATTTCGATTTCTCTCATTTCATTTCATTTTCATTACCTCATAGGCAATGGTTGATTTTCGTTCTTGTCTTGTAAATCGTAGTTTTATATGCAGCTGCTAACAGTTATGCTTGTGAGATGGAGTATGTATTATTGGTACATTATTATGACTATGCAATGATGGTGGTTAAAGGTGGAATTCAGATAAACGAATAAAGCACTGATAGGATGTGATACAGGTAAATTAAAGTGAAGGGTATGACAGTTTAATTGTATCCTATGCTCAAAGGCTATGGCAATGCGATCGGCACTTTGGTAGACGTGCACCGTGCACCACGATCCACAATCTACATGCTCTTCATTATCAAAAGTCTTAAAAACTAAAGCATGCAATTCTACCTTCGAGGACCTAAAACATTGAAGGGGCCAAGTGTAAGAATTCACGAATGGTAATTAAATTCACGGTTTCCCATTTACTACCAAATAAACACCTAATATGAATAACGTCATAAGAATCCACGTGGAATGAAATGAACAAAGTGCCCGCAATCCAATAATTATAATTACAGCGATGCTGGAGTATCTGTAGTTCCTGTTTGCTCCTCTATCGTCAGCAACGTGTTGGATTCTCTGCTCATCCTTTGCTCCTTGCTTGGCTGGAACAAAGAATACATTTTGATGTGTCCATGAAAATGAAATAATAGATGTAAGTTAATGGAATAAATGTAGCCATTGAAAATGTACCTAGGATGAATACTTGTTTTACAATTCATAATCCATCAATTCGTGGAGGTGGTTGCCAAAATTCTAGATTCCATATAATTATCCTTTTTCCACAGTATTCTTTAACTGTTATTGGTGATGATGATAGTGATGATGATGAAGAGATAGTGGGTCGTGGTGTTCCATCTTCCACTTTCCGCCTATTTTAAGCTTTTCGTTCATTCTTTGTTTGCTGAGTCACATAAAGTGTTTTGTAAAAAGTGACAAGTGAGTCAGAATTGGAATTAGAATATTAACTTTTTAAGGTTTGATATGCCGTGTCAAATAGATGGTCAATAACGCCTTCTTAAAAAAAGCAAACCAAATAAGAAGAAAAAATGAAGATGAAAGGAGAGGAAATACAGACAGTTAGAGCTTGTCGCTCTTCTTTCGTCTTCAACGTCAGTTTGTTTCTGCCTTAATCAATTAATTATACATTCCACATGAAACTTACCGAGGCTTCCAACTGACTTTCCTTGATGAAGTGATGTAAACCAGCAATGATTTTAACTTTTTATTTTCTGCAATGTGAAATATGTCATAGTTGTGTTGCGTGAGCTGGAAAAATGCATTTAGTTAATTAACTCGATTTAATTATGTATTATCATAGTGTTGGACGATATGCATAAGTGTAGAAATGCTTAGCCATAGCTAATGGCGTAATTCATATTAAATATTTATACGGGCTCGCGATCCGATAATTGTTGAAGTAGTAAGTAGTGAATTAAGTATAAGTGCAATAAGTTACTATATGGTGTGGTATGCATGCATCAGGTCGTGCATTTGTAATGATAACTTTTGCATCAAGTGCATTTCTTCAAAATGACTATGTTAGGTGTGTAACTAGTTTTCTTTTCTTTTTTTTTGATTTTTGCACCGTATTGTAATTGAAACAAGCGATTACCAAGTTTTAATGAGACTCTGAGCAGAGCTGAGCTGAATGAATTAAATGCAAGTCAAGACTAGAGTATAGATGTGTACATAGTAATGTAAGCAGGTAAAATAACGGCAGCTTAGTACAGGGTACAACACGATTTTGCTTTTACTGTTGGAGCTCTGGTTCGGGCTCTGACTACAAAGTCAATCTAATTACGAGAATTATACTTGAAAAATGACATGAGTTTTTCAATTGCAACGATAATAATTGTACCAACTATGATTTGGATTTTGTTCACTCAAGTCATTATTTTCAAGTTATTATTTTATAAACATTTCGTGCCGAGACTGTGTATCCTGATTGTGCTTAATAGTGCAATCATCTATTGACAAAAAATGCCGCCTCAGTACACTCTTCCGATCGTCCGGTTGATTTGATCCTAATCGGTCACACTACTCAGACTCCTGTATACTGTCAAAAATACTTCACATATAATTATAATATATTATACAAAGTAACAAAAAGCGTGCCGTGTCGGTGTCCTTCCGTGTAGCTTATTGCTACTTTGTGATACTACCTATGTACGAATTCCAAGTAGGTAATACTAGTATGGCAAACTTTGTACTAATTTACAGAAAAAAATGAAAACGATACTCTCAATCTCAATCTCAATAATCCAACCAAGGGCTGTGTACTACTGTGTGCTGTACAGAGTAACAGTACGGCGGCGAAATAAATATAATATAAAGCTGCATGAGGTGCTTGTGTAGCTGTCTAAGATTTCACTGTCTAATAAATTATTAAAGGTGTAGCATGGAGACATCTCATGAGGAGAAATGAGTATCTTTGGGTCTCAGGCGGTCCGACGGTTATTGTGTAGTTTGACAAGGGATTCTGATTCGTAATTGCTAGTACATACAGCACACGCACACCGATGCCGATGTATATTCATGACTCAATGATTATGCACATATGTACAAGGTGTACGTTGGTGATTTGGTTTATGACAATTAAGTGTGAAAGCAGTCTATGTCTATAGTCTGTCTGCGTAATTGACTCCTTTTGCACTTATTTTCCATCAATGACTGACAAGAGCACACTTATGGATTGAATGTGAAACAATCTAGACTCACACAGAACAATAAAATATATGCGATCAGATAGCGCATGAAGGAATATATTAGTATTGTGTTCCTTATTATCCGTATAGATGAACGATCATTCTCACTTCTCATAAACTCATTCAGCTGCTTGACAGTAATTACGTATTTAATTTACCTTTATATGCTGTCAATATTTGTAATTATTGCGCCTATCTTGATCATAAATAAAGTATATTTATTTTACTTCTTCGTTAAATCATTCCTCTACACCTGACTACTCCTTCTCATTCTTGCACCCATAATTGCCAATTGCTCAGATACGTCCAGGCGCAATTTGGAAATTACTCTAATTTTCAAAAATTGATTATCTTTCTAATTGGTTACCTATGTATAGAGACTGGAGAATCAAGAGTGTATTTTGTTAAATACTGATATTACTAATTACAACCATGAAAGCGCGGTAGTATTAACGAGATTTTTAATTTTTAATCAAGTCAAGGCTTGAGGGAATATAAACTAACAGACAGCTGTGCATACAAACTGTTATGGAATCTGAGGAACTAATTACCACGTACATATGTCGTATACTGGTAGCCAAGTTGAATAAATTATACTTTTAATCCATCTCCACAATTTTGTGCACCAAACTTCACAAGCTTGATATGTATATAGGTATGTAGAATGCAGGTAACTGAGAAACAAATATTTCATCTGATTTGGTAGCCGAAGGTGGAGCGTTGATACGTTTTATTTTGCTACGTGCTCAGCGGCAGCTACGTGTTATGCAATTGTTTGACTGTTAAGTTTAATCTGGTTCTGGTTCTGGTTAAACTCGGCAACGGCAAGGCACGACGAAGTTCAAGCAAAGTTGCTGCTGCTGCAGTTAACTAGAACATTGAGTAGAAATCAAAGGTTTTTGCTTCGATTAGCGATTGACCCCAACAGTACAGTAGTAATCGGATCTGAGGATCAAAAAACAAGCCACGATTTATTGTATTGTACATATTCTGGGATTTTGGATCTGATGTGATGCTTGTGTAGTTTTGAAGGATTTGTAACTAAATAGTAAACAAATAATAAGTATACCGATACATATTTGTACATATATTTGATTGTGGGTTAGGAAATGTATTATGTCCTATTGTTTATAATTATAAACGTTTTGAATGCACATCATAATCATTCAGAATTGTTGGATTATGCGTAACGATTTTAATATTTAATTATGTCATGCTCCCTACTCTCAATGAATACTTGCAATTGCCATTAGTAGGCTAAAGCTGAAGCTAAATGATAATTTGGAACTTTGAAAAAATTTGAACTTGCCTTTGATGCATGTACGATTTAAAATAATTGTTGAAGTGAAGTAATAGGCTGATTGCGGTAACATGTAAATGTTAGAACAATTATGATGTGCTGTGGTAAGTCCCGACACATGTATCTGTGGACACAGCAGTACATAGTAAACACAGGTTTTAGAATCTGATAAGCGGTAAAGTATGTATGGTAATGGTTTATTACTGGAGACATTATAGTTACATAAAGTGTACTACTGCAAACTGCAAGGCACAAGACGACTAAGACAATCAAGAACATTTCATAACGGAACAGATGAGATATAGTGATGTATTATGCGATAGTGCCCATTGCCCATTTAATAATAGTAATTTATAATATATCCAATATACATACTACAAGTCTCTCAACTCTCAAGTCTGTACAATGGGTGCTATTAGTTGATAATTTGCACAATTTCGCATGAGCTATTTTGAGGTGCATAAGAGGAGCGAAGCGTTTTTGAGTTTGTGAGGAACAATTCCGCTCCTGCTTTCGCTGTTTCTGTCTCTGAATTTGAATTCTTTTCTTTAATTCTTTTCCATGGATTTCTGGTCATGCATGAAGTTTAGCTCATAATTTTGTGATCAAGTATCAAATCAAATCTAGTGATCATAACAAAACAAAGCATTACAGGTCGAGCGCGACCAAACCGGATTCTATCGCTGTGCAATAATGCGCACCTCCTACATCTACCCCCTAAGATACAGCCCAGCTAAAACTCAGTGTGTGGTACGTCGCCGCCCGTCTATCTGTCCGTTTGTCTGTCTGTCTATCTGCCTGTCTTTGTGGATGGATTTTGGATTTTTTGTCAGCCAACTGTATGGTGTGACTTCTTTCTAATCCAAGTAATTTTAAGGTGAAGAGTTAATTAGCTAAATGGCACAGTCTACTATGTATCCCGTGGTGTGTGCCACGTTCAGATGGTGTTGATTTTAAATGTTTTAATTACTCATGCAATTCTTAACTCTGTTTCACTGCATGTCTCACTGTACTATCTCACCATGCGTCTTGTACGTATGTAGGTAGTTTACTTGAACTTTGCTCACAGTCTTTCAGTTTTTAATTGTAGTATTTAACTTTCAAGTAAATTGTTAGGTCAGTTTTGGTCAGACCTGAATGAATGATACCAAAGGGATCTTACCGACAATTTAAATATAATTACTATGCAGTCCATAAAAAGGTATGGACAAAGTCTAATTAAATTATTGGTGTACTTAAAGCATCGTATTTGTACATATGTACCTACTTCCAGTTTTCAGTAAAACAACTGAATTTGAACATCTAGAATTTTTATGATCCACCATTGCAGTGTAAGGACACGGCCAGACCAGGCCAGGAAGGATGATATGGTATGGTATGGTGGTAAAATACAAGGCAACACGCACATGGTACAATTAGTGCACCTGAATTGCTCGAGGGATAAGACTATCATCATCAACGTTTCATGAGTCAATCCTCCTGCCCGTGTCGGAAAGATGAAGCTGACAGTAACGTACTCACATCACATGATATCCACATCCACACCATGTTTCATTCTTTAATAAAGAAAAAAGCAAAAATGCCTCATTTCTGTTTTTTATAAAGAATGAAGCATGGAATTAATGGGGAAATGAAGTTTACGCATAATAATATTAGTTTTTGCTCATTAGAAAACTGCAGTTTTGCGCCACATGCGAGCAAATGCAATATGCAAACTGAAAAAATTGCAAACTTGATTATTCAGGCCGTAGATGCCGGCAGCAATATTTAACATCTGCTGATGTGACAGCTTGAGAAGAAAAAGTGTTTGTTCTTATTCATTTCTCGTCATAAAATTGCAATGAGTGAATATCATCATAATTAATTAAGAAATATTGCAGTTTAAAACTGTCTTAGGTCTAGATATTGAAACTAAATGAAGTATTTATTATTCTCATCACACAGGAGCTGCGAGCATTAAAAAGTGCAGTAAGTGCGAATAGCTGTATAGTTTACACTTGTGGGTATACTTATGTAGGTGTTGTAGCTTTTAAGTAAGTGCTTACTCATTGATAATAATGTTGTCGTCGTTACTGTCATAGAATGCGTGTGGTTTGTCGTTTAACATATGTATGTAGGTATATAAAATGAGGAAATTTCTAAAACCTGAAAGCAGAGTACTTCATTTAGTCCATTTCCATTAACTAGGTAACCATTCCATTGTTTTACATAAAATGTCGAGCAAGAAAATGTGTGTAGGGACTTAGGTAGATTATCTGTGTTCATTCTAAATGTACAGATAAAATATGGACATTTGTAAGCAAAAATCGTATTCATATCGTTGCAGGCTATTCATTTACGATTTCAAAAGTTATAAGATCCTGTATTCTGCGTAGAACATTGACTCCAATTGTAATTCCGATTCCAATTCTCATTTACAATTAAGAGCGTATAAGAAATCAGATTCAGGAACATTGGTTTAATGCACAATGTTTTATACCAGAGTAATGGGGATTACACATTGTATTTGTTTTATTGACTAGATTACTGAATACTTGAACTGTGTGCTGTATGCATACATACATGTAGCTGTAGGATTTACTGGAAGCAAGAATTAGAAATTGATGATATTGATATTGCATTATAATTTTCTCTAGGAGTCTCATTGTATATGTGACAGAACTGACAGCTGACGCCGGCACTAATTATTACGATTACACATAAGTCGCATTTGCTCGCTCTCGCTCTCATTTAAGCATACACTTGGCTGGTGCTGGTAATCTCTGCCAGTTGATTCTCCGTCACTCAATGAATTCCCAACGCAATGCTTCATTGCTATCTCTAATACATAGATACATACACTGTCAATTGCCAATATTTGGTTGCATTTTTCACAGTTTAAAAATGTAATGACCAATCAATTGGATGAAAACTGTCAGGAATCTGTAATCTGTAGCTCCGTATCTTTGATTTGTATGTGCATATCACAACAATTAATTAATCGACGTGCCCTAGTAAAACAATTGGTTTTCAACTGATTTTGTTAAACCACTCGGCGCAATGCATTTTGCATTGGTGTGTTGGTTTCGATGTCGTTGCACTGCTATACCTACATCTATGATGGTTTGGAACGGATGGATGCGAGTGTCCAAGATATCCAATGCACAGATACATACAACATATCTGTGGTTCGGGAGTTGCATTTTGGAGTTGTGAATATAGCTGTGTAAATGAATCATGCATTTCAAAGTCATTCCTCTCGTACAAATGATTAAAAGATGCAATTATGCAATATCATACATTTGACAAAATGTTTTTGAATGACACGTTCGTTGAGTGATACAATAAAATGTTAAATTGGATTTAAAATTAATCCTTAGTAATAGAATTCCCTGAATTTTTTTATGTAGCAAGAATCAATAAACTTAATCTAAGAATTTGGATTCAACACTGAACTACTTACGTAGGTACGTTCGTAATTGTGATTACCGTGGAGTGCAACTGATCAGGCAGAACGAATGGAGGTAAGTAATTGTAATTGGAGAAATACATTCGTGGGAACACCAGTCTGATGCCTGTCAGTGTCCAAGCATCTGTATGTATGGCAGTCAAACAGCCAGCAGTCAGATTGAACATAGACGTAGTGCTAGTAAAAGAATAGAAAGCTTTGTTAACAGCGCAAATTTATTTTCTTTGCAAAGAGTACACCATTAAAAATTAAACTGTTGAAAGCTCAAGGGAGGGAATTGCATGTATTTTTAAATAGCCTTAATGTAAATTTAATGTCTGCTACATTAGTCAGTCTCAGTATCAATGTCAGCATTGTTTTTTTCTTCAAATTATATAACAAGTTCGTACCCATGCAATTCAATGTACATGCTCTGTAATCTGTAACCTAATGGATTGTATACCTAGTTCATTATGCTTCCAATCAAATATTATTTGCCCTCTCAAGCAAAGCTAAAAACGTATTTGAAGAGCTTATAATATTCCTTCGCTTAATTTAGCACTTGCTAATAGGAATAAAATTCAAATTGTGCAATACTTAGTGGGTACATGCATTGTACCTACGACCTACAATATAATAATATCGTTGATTGCTTTAGATTTAAGGAGTTTTAGCTTTTTAGCAGTGGGTAGTGACTTGCTCGTAAAAAAGCAATGAAAATTGTGCATGCCTTCTACTCTGTAACCGCTTGCTCAAAATTTTTACCAAGATAAATAATTAAGTACCTACTTATATTTTACATGAGTCTGGTCAACTGCTCGCTTTTTGTATTTAGGTGTAATTATCTATGCACACTCGTAGATTTTTATAGATACCTATGTGGTCAGGAATTATTTATCGTCCTGATGAATTCACAATTCACACCACCATATTATTTTACTCCAGTCATTAGTGGGTACTTAAGTTTTTTAAAGCGTAAATAAAATTTGTAATCTATTTGTTTTTCTTTTTCGCATCAATTAATCTCCCATCTGCGATCTACATCTAGCTAGTCATGTCGAGACTCGAGAGGCAGGAGATAATATGGAAAAGATACATAAATCCTTCTTTCTTTCTATTTTCTTTAACACTTGTTACATTGCTTGTTCATGTTAGACTTAACTTACATGCAAGGATTTTGAAGGTGGCTACGGTTTCTTGGTTGCGCTTCCGATGGCATTTCTTTCCTTTCGTTTCTCAAACTCAGGGAAGAGCGTTGCAATAAATTTCGATCAAAGATTCAAGATTTCAGAGATAGAATCCTTGTTTACTTGAACAGGTTAAACACTAACACGATGTGCATATTTTCTGAAATCCTGTCGTATACTATTCTGCATCTGAAGGTATGTAAAATTCAACTAGATATGTAACAGAAGCAGACAACCGCTCCATCGAGATAATGAACACCTAAATCACACTGTAAATAATTATGTAGATATGTAATAAGCTCGCACATTGCTTAAGTACAATATTTAGTCTGATGGCAATCGTACGTTGTATAAGCAATTAATTATGTACCTACATAAATATTTACCTGCGCTAAGAAATTACATTTGCGAAATTGATAGATAACAATAGGAAAGGAAGTTGCACCGATGAAGTGCATGTTTACGTACGTAGGAGTAGGTGCAAACATACACACATACCTACTTGTTTCATATTCATACATGGATTTATAGGTATATTTTCCACCAGTGTTGGTAAAATTATACGCTTAAATGTAGGCTGCCGCAATAATGTATGGGACTTAGGATATGATTTTGTGTTTGATGTACAAATGAATTGTTTGTGATACGCGATATGCGAAGGTGATGCGCTACAATTTATTACGGTTGTGACTGAGAATAAAACAAATGATGAATGAACCATATATGTGTGATTACAAACGATTAACGACTCACACTTTCAATAGGATATTATTTACGTGTTCACACGTATCTACATCCAGAGTACAAATATTTTCAAAAAATTGGTCTCTTCTCATCCTACCCATACTTTACTCCAAATTAATGCACACTTTACCATTCAAATTGCACGCTTCACTACCGCATGCTCTTCTGTAGTCCCCACAAAGCCATTATTACCAGATTACCATGTAGCTAATGCACATGTAAGTAGTTTTCAATGTACTTTTCTTTTTACAACAAGCCTCTGTCTGTCCATGTCTACATTGGCTTGGTTTGGCTTAGCTTGACTTGACTTGACTTGTCTTTGGCTTGGCTTCGCCTGAGCTTGCTCACACCTGTCATGTCTTAGACGAAGGTGTGTGTGATTCATTAATAATTGTAGGTGCATATTCTCTGCATACGTACAGTCAGGTATAGGGCTGTGTTTTTACTCCAAAGCATAGATTTGTAATGGGAATTGATGCATGTGATTTATATATACGTAAATAATTGGTTGAGGTTGAGTCGTTGAGGTAGCGACACGTACACTTCATTGCATTATTACTTTCAGTCGAGTCTCAAAGCCCATGATGAACATACCTATGTACATCTAGTTTCATTTTCGATCGACCGCTTATTACTTTACTACCGCTATAAAATCTACATTATAGTAGTAATTTATTATATTATGTATACATCATGCTGGATTCAGATTTTTCCTGCAATATTGCTAATCTTATGGTAAAGTGGGAAACGGGAACAGGATCCACCACCGTCATATCAACATCAACATCAGCATCAACATCAACATCAACATCACTTCAGCATGTCAGTGGACTCTTTATTGCGTAACTAATTTTATAATACTCAGCGCTGCTTATGTGCGAAAAATGTGGCAACTTCTGTTTCTTTTATTTGTCTGGGTTCGGAAACGCTATGTATATCGCCATCAGTGCAGTATTGACTGATAACGGCGACCGACTGTCTACCTAACTTTAGCAATAACAATAAACAAGTAGTGTGTACTTAATTCTGTAGTATAGGAATCATTATCATATATTAAAATGCAAGCGTCAAGAAAGTGTACAATCCAAGGTGTATGTTTGAATCAACCATTATATAATGTTATATACTTTTCATGGATGATAGATCATAACAATTACAGGTAGCATTTATATGTATCATATCAGAAAAAAGAGGCTATCAAAGCCGCAGGAATAGCTGTGAGCACTGTATGATTCATTCACTAGATTTCCACTCACTCTTACTTTTTATGGAACGTGAAAACAAAAGACTCCGTTATCTTTACAGGCGAACATAAGGCCAGGCCAGGCAAGACAAGACGGATTTCTGTACGATTCACAAGTGGATGGGCATTTGAAAATCACCTTTGTGTTTCAGTGTGTTCGTGAAGCTTGAAATTTTCCCAAGCAAATAATGCGTTATTAATTTAACAAATCTAGATTTAATCACGTCCACGATGACAGCGGACAGTCAACATGAGCATCAAGTATCAGCAACAATTATCTGCATTACTCAAGCAACTGAAAACCCATTGCTGACAGGTTTAAACTTGAAATGCTTGTACAAACTAATGTTACATATTCCGTCCAATTATCTCATAATTGCAAATTCATGGTTGCTGATGTTGCTACATATTGCTCTGAGTGTCTATACACTCCTTTTATTATAAATTGTTATTATTTTGACTTATGATGAACTTGAATGTATGTAGGTACCTTGATATTACACACGCGTTCTTCTGGGGGACCGTAGATTATTGAGAAATACAAATAAATATGGAATCAAGGAAATCAACTACACGTGGGTAATTACCTAATTACCTATGTAAGAATCGATTGAAAGTCTGAATCAGAGTTTGTGTTTACAAGAAGGATGGTTTTTTAAGCTGTTGTTCATCGTTGGCGTTGTCATTTGGAACCACGAGCACGATGCTATGCTAACTAGTAAGACAGAGGCAAAAGTAAAATGGAGGAGAAGAATGGGAATTAAATAGTAATTTGAGTATATTGTACAGTTCACTAAAGTGTGTGTGTGTGTGTGTGTGTGCTAATGGGGCACTTTTGTACAATAAAATTATAATTAATTTTTACTTTTCCTTTTCCCATAACTATCCTTCAGATTCAGACTCAGATCCAGATCCAAATAAGATAATAGTGGGGTGAGATGGCAGTAGAACGAGACGAATGACATGTATAAGGAAAATAAGGAAAGAAGTTCTAGAGCAAACGGATTAGAACTCACGTACTGCAGTCCACAGGTAAATGTTTTATCTGTAGTCTGCAGTTTATACAGATGCATAGTGGCTTTTCTGGCTTACTCTCAGCTGACTCTGCCATCCACCCTCATCTATATCATTCTGTTATTTACTGTAATCCCACATATGTATACATAGGCATATGTTATCAGCGACTATTGACTGACTGAACGGTATGTATACAAATATTCGAGGCTACATGAAACTATAATCATCATCATTATTATTATTTAAATCTAAATCCATACTACTCACAATTTCCGCACCACAATAACATTTCAGATAATTGCATGAAATTATGTAGGATGGAACAAATCGCACCATTCGGTATATCCATCGCTATGAGCCTAAACATATATACCTATATATGTTTTTCATTTCAGATCCCATATATCTCTGGCTAAAAATCTGTTACAGTACATCCCTGTGGGTATTTGTAAATCCAATTACATCGCATCGTGTCGTATCAGCACCAGCAACTATAGTTACCTATGTATGTATTTTAGTAATCTTAGCCCTAACCTTAAGCACTTGCTTCGTCTTACTGAGAAACTGCACACGAAAAAAACCAAGGAATAACGATGACGATGATGGGAATAATGGAATGGTAGAAGTACACAGAAGTTGAAAGTGTAGTGATTGTACAGTCGAAAAGTGATATAAAGTGCATATGAATAAATTGCAGGATCGATGCTGATGTATCCATGCAGATTTCAGATGGAAGGAATACAGAATTGGATATGGTAAGACAGGCACAGTATGGTGCTGGAGGATGTGAAGGTAAGCTATAATACATCTAATTACGAGGACTGCCATTGCAAGTAAGGCTACAAGCTGAAGGGCTGATCACGGTTCCATTTCCACACTGACACCAGCCATCCACAACGACAACGAGAACGACAACGTCAATAGCAACTCCGTCGACTCAGTTGAAGTGGTTCTCAGAAAATACTTGATCTCACATACTTCTGAACTAGGTACCCAAGTACATTGTGATTGCAATGGTGAATCTAATGTTGGGACTAACGAAAAACCATTATTGTGTCTAGTGGCACTAATGCATGATCAGGTAGACTGGAAGCAGTTGAGTCAGGAGTCAACGATTATGCAATTGGTATTTGGTTTTAGGAATTTGGTATTGAGCACGTTGGGGGCTACTGCAATGGTATTTCCCAAAATACATACAAAGGTAAAGGTATCTACATACCTACATAAAGTAGCATTCACATGACGAGTTCGTTCTTGATCCTGTGCCTGTGGAATCATTGTCACAGCCAGAATCTTGACGGCATGGCGATGCCAATGCAATACAATGCCATGCCAAGTAATGCAGTGGAAATACAGATAGTAAAAGTCAAAGTGATGGGCCATTTAATCCTTCAATTACATTTATTCTCAACGCAACTATACTTAACCTACAAGTGCGTAATACCAGTGGCTGTAAGGAAGTGCTGAGGGTATTACAGCGTAAATGACTGTGCCCAAGAATGAGACAATGGAATCTACCCCAGACAATGCTATCTGCATACGTAAATGATTCAGCTATTTTTTCTACTAGATTACCACCACTTTACTACTGAAATTGAACCCTTTACCGACAGTCTTTGATCCCAAAAAAATCATTTGTTGTGGTAGATAGAAAGAAGTAGGAATGATTCACTCATTTTCTCTTGCATTTCTTAACTTTTCGTAGTTTGTTCAAGTTGGTGAGATTCTTATGGAGATTCGTAGCTTGATAGTTTCGACTTGCATCTGTTCCTTCAAATAATATTACACAAATACTAGTACAAATAATTATTAGTACGTCGGACAGGATAGGACGTTGAATGAGTTGGAATATTTTAAGGAAGTCATGGTTAGATTGTCAAAATGAGATTATGATAGTGATCTGATTATTTGATACAATGGATGTTTGACTTGTTTATCTGATGTGGAAGTGGACAGTGGACGTTAGAGTGATAGCGATGGGTCCGTGTTCATGTTTACATTACATTACATGTAGAGCGCGTGGTCCTTTGCTTGGCTGTTGAGTGGGGAATTAATGTTCGTAGGTACATAAGTGGGTATGTACGGAGGGATGTACACTGTAGAATTTGCTATGGACATGAATTGTAATTTGGTAATTGGTAAGAACGAGAAGTGAAATAAGAAGTGATATTGAGTATCATGCGTGTGGCTGTTACAACTGTGACTCCCACAGCACAACTGATTTGAGCGGATTTGCAATCATTTATGAAGCGTGTTATGCATGCATGTGTACCGGTACCTCTTTTTGCCCAAGCCAGGCCAGGCCAAGCTGTGTCATTGTTTTTTCCATTGTTGAGCATTTGTGGACGTTTTTGAGCAAGAGACAAGAGATAATAATAATACCGTCCTGTAATCGTACTAATACTCTGACACAGTATGTATCATAAGGGCTATCATGTCTATGCGTTTATCATCGTTGTAGTTTTGTCAGTCTTGTGTGGCATTGTTGTAGGTCTGTACGTGTACCCCAAAGAACGACGATATTATTCTTGTTCGGTAACGGAGCGTACCTGTCCTATTAAGAACTTTTGATCGTGGTCGTCTATATGGTATTGGGACATTGGCCAGGCTGTATAGACGATACACATGTATATACAAGTAGTGGTGGAGGTACGAGTGACAAGGAATTAAGTAGTATTGGAAGAATGGACTGGCGTATGCATGTACAAGGGTGTATGTACATGGGATTTGAAATGGAGTAACGATACTCTTTGAGTATTTACGTCTTTTATCAGATACAGACAAATAGACAAGCAGCAGGTACTTACCAGGTACATACGTCCTGACATACGGACGTACATAAACAATGAAGGCAAAGGTGAATGGAAATTACTAGAAAAAAGTTAAATGGACGACTGACTCTGTGCCCTTCTCGCGAATTCGTATATAAACGCCGCCAAAAGTCCAGTTCAGCATCACAATCATTCACTCAGCTCTCTAATTCACTATCTCATCCAACAAACCACAAACACAAACCGACAAAATGTCTAAGACCATTGTAAGTATTCCATTTTCAATCCCACTATCGCCAACGTTTTCAAAATCTCATTTTCTGGGAATTTTTACAGACAAATTTAACATTTCTTGGAAGATCTTAGCTCCTAATCATTAGCTAGAAGCTACAGGATCCAAAATCAGTTTTGAAATTTTGAAAAATATCGACTCGGACTTTGTTTTTAAAAAATTAAAATTTGTCTTGCAGGCTTTAGTCGCTCTCTTCGCTTGCATCGCTTTGGCTTTTGCTGCCGAAGAAGTCGCCGAGAAGAAGGAAAGTCTTGAGACTGCCGAAGGCAACTTGTATGGTGGTTATGGAGTAGGACTTGGATACGGTGGACTCGGCGGATACGGAGGATATGGAGGATATGGTGGACACGGACTCGGATATGGCGGATATGGTAAAAATCAATTGTTTTTACCATTCAAATTCCAATGAAATTCCCAAACAACTTCTTGAAATACAGAAATGACAAGAATTTAGAATTTCTAACACATTTTTAAACTGAACTGTGTAGGCCGTGGAATCGGATATGGTGGATACGGAGCTGGTCTCGGATACGGATATGGCGGTCTCGGCTATGGCGGTTATGGTTATGGCCGTGGCTTGGGAGGTTATGGTGGTTATGGTGGTTATGGTGAGTCATATCCATCATCTAAATGTGATACATTTATTGCATTGTATCATGATCATTATGATTATGCATTGGATAAATACTCAATTTATGGTTTTGTTTTATTCACAGGTCGTCTCGGCTATGGCGGTCTCGGTTATGGTGGATACGGATACCACGGTTAAGTTCCAGAATTAGTTGGTTTCAAGCCCAGTTTTTTAGGTGAAATTTATAAAAAAAATGTGTAAATTTTGTACATTCTACAAATTCGGTTTCATTCGGTTATCGAATGCTTCGATGCATATCCATTCATTGAGTGCCGTACTTTTCAAAATAAAGTGCCTTGAGCGCATCTAAATTCTGATTTTTATACAAAAGTTGTGTGTTGAAATATTTCTATTGTTTTATTCTCATGTAAGCACTATCCATCTTACTCAGACTCATAAATAATGAAAGAAAGGCATCAACGAACACCATACAAAAATAACCAGCTGTTGGGCATCGAATCGGGATTTAATTAAGTACTAAAAAAAGATTTATAACTTCATCGTTATTCATTCAGGAATTTGTTCTGATATTATTATAAAACAGGGAATGGCAAAGTGGAAATGATTTTATTGCCTAGTGTTAATTTATTTGACTGTAATTGTAAAATCAAACAGCCACCCACGCTACTGTAGACAGAAACCAATGGTAGTTATTTATTTATATTAAATAAATATTAGTTCCATCATCTGATTTAAAGAATATATCATTCAATTATAGTCTGTTACGAACTAAGAAATGATTTACTTTGCCGGTTGCAAAATGTCATTCAATATTTTATAACTTAACCTTAACGGGTTTTATAGAAACAAGAAATCACGTGGACTGTATAAGTTTTTTACGCAAGTTAATGAAACAGGGTGTAACGACGACGCTGTTCCTTTTCGATTCTCTAAATTGCTGACACTAGCTTTAGTACTGAAGGGCATTGAAAATCAATTTAATTGGAACTTTAAGGGCAGGGTTAAATCTCTATTAACTACAGCAATAGACAGACGCACCTTCATTCTGCTTTTTGATATTGAGTTTAGGATGTAACTTGACACGAACGCGTGGAATCGAATGCATAACAACCAACTATAAGAACACAGATGATTTTAGCTAGAAGCATATAAAAGGAGGCTTATTGCTTACGAATTGCTTTTTTCCCTCTAGTGATAAAATCATCTCTGTGCAATATAATAAAATACTCCCGTGCCACTGTACACGACAGTAAATATTTTAAAATACATACTGGAATTAAATTAGCATTCAGTACAGTGATCGCGGGTGAAAGCGATAATAATGTCGATAGACCTAGTTAGACGCTTCCTTTTAAGTAATCTGTAATAAGTGCAACTTTATAAAAAAGCGTACTGGCCTCTCATCATTAGCAGTCTTTTATGGACAAAGATTTCATGGAGCAAGTTTTATTTATCTGTAGAAAGAAACTGGAACTGTTTGAATAAGTATGCATGCAGTCTACCTTAAAAAGTGTATGTTGAAATGTAGCCTAATAAATAAACGATCAAACTCGTGCCATTGAAATTCATGACTAATATTCAGATCATTAAATATAAAATGTCTTCCGTAAAATAATAAAACCTGCGCATGTTATTCTCAATAAAGTTGTATGAATCTACTACCCAGTTATGAAAATTGTATTGCTTTCAAGACACCAATTGTCAGAGATGATAGTAATTTATGTGACTTTATGGGTTGATTTGATTTGTTGTCTGCTCCTTGTGTCATTCGAAGTGTGTTGATGTTCTTTATCACAGATAACAATCTTTTGTCTTATTTAAAGTTTCCTATATGTATTGCTTGAATAAAACTCATTATTTTTGCTGGCTTGTAGAAAATTTTATTCCCGGTTCTCGTTCGTGATTCTAGCAAACGTCTTAAGTAATTAGTACTCAAACCACAGCCGAATTTCAATCAAGGAAGTTCAGCTTCAGGAATTGCTCATAGTTAATGATTCGTCTTTTTTATTATAGTGGTTCACACTTATAGCGTCTTTATAACGATTTCATACAATGTGCTTAGTAGCAAAAGCGTGTGTAGTTGAGGTGCACGCCGGTCACTGCAACTACACTGTTTTGAAGAAAATCGTAGAATTGTTAAGTTCTCTGCACTGTAGAGTTTCAAAATACAAAATTTAGTGCCAAAAATAATTTATAAATATTTGTTGTTTAGAGAAAGTCGAACGGATATACGGCGACTGGTAGTAAATAACCTTGTTGGAACAGATAAGTTTCAGAAAGCACATAATGCTTTGTGTTTGTTTTAAAAAAATGATTTTGAATGTATAATGCAAAGAAAATTTTCTGTTGCAACAAAAAAAACTTGTTACGTGAATATGATAAGCGTTTTTAATTTTAACGTTTTAGTTGTTTGGATTTGGAGAGTGTTTCTTGAATGAGTTGCTTTTTACTTGCATATTTTATATACATTATTTTTTAGTTCAAAAAATCTGAATTTTTCAAAGATGATTTTAAATGGTTCGCTTTAAGACCTTCCTAGTTATACTACTTTTCCGTAGTTCGCTTATAAACTAAAAGTATAAAATCTACTAACATAATTGTGAATCGTAGGAGAACATTTAAAATACTCCTGTCGCAGTGTTTATGCAATTTTGGTTTAAAAGCATTTTTACTATAGCGCCTAAAGTTAACATCCATTTTATTAACCGAGCCGAAAAGGAAGCATCTTTTTATCTATAAATCAGGAAGCCTATTGTAAAAATGACAAAAGTTTCAATTTCATTTTGTTTATTCCATTTCCTGTCGTAAATCTGTTTTGCTCTTTTGCACAAATCAAAATAGACAAATTATAATTTTGAAGAATATTATGGCTCTGTTTGTATGTATCATTTATTGAATTTTTGCTACCTTCAGGATTACATTAAAAATAAAGTTTTGCTTTGTGTTGATAGAAACATTGATGTAGTGAAAATGGTGTTGTGTGCTCTGTTCTTTTCTTGGCAATTTGTTACATTGAGCGGGAAAATTGGTATTTCAATTTTCAATGCTTCAGTACAAAAGAATATAGATTTTCTGGATTTGCAAGCGCAATTGATTCATTTAAATTGATTTGGGATCCAAAGTTCATACCGAAAGTATTCATTGCATGTTTCCATTTACACATCAGGAGTAATGAGGACCTTTTGAAGTTGCTGTATTACAATGTATTAAAATGATGGAGGCAGATATAGTAAACTACATTTGCAAGTTTCAGTAAAAGTTCAACAAAAAGATTTAGAAAAGATTTAGTTTTACAGTGCTTCTGACTTCCTTTCTAATGGGCGAGTCCGGAGTAAAGTAGCAATAATATATTATATTTACAATACCAATTAAAAACGGCTTGGGCTTTCCGAACATTACTATCTAAGGCGTGTTTTATTAAACTCTAAAAATTTGCCCTTGAATGAAAGCAAAAATGTGGTAAGTGGTTCTTCCAATAAAATAATTGTACTGTTGATACATAATAATAGCGTTGGTGAAGAGACTTAGTAGAACTGCAATTTATTCTTGTTAGAAGCAAAGTTGTGGATCTACAAACATATAAAAAGCTAAGTTGCCGAACTATTTAACACTATCCATAGTGTAAACTGTAAAACAGGCTTTATTTCCACACGAACAAGAATTGTAGTTCAATAATGTTGTCTCTTCAACAACGATTTGTAACTGTTCGTTCTAAAATGTCTAACTGTCACTTAATAGCTGTAGTCATAAAGACTGAACAGTCATTACGACTAATAAGTGTGCTAATAAGTGTCAGTAATTTATTGAAGGTTTCCTTTCTGTCCTATGGGGATTAATAATTAATAATTCGAATTAATAGTTTTGAAAATAGAAAATCATTCACTCAAAGGTTACCTTTGTTTACATTTTGGAATGAAGACTACCCCTTTTAAGGCACACTGTAGAAGCAGGCACACTGTGTAGCATAGCATGAGAAGCAACTTCGTTTCCACTTTTCGACAACTAATAATGCTTACCTACTATTTCTGATGTGCAGATACGTATTAATGTGAGATTACTTCAATTTTTGCTATCAAGTCATGCACTACCAAGTTTTATATAATTTATCCAACCAAATTGATTTTTCTCCCACCGATTTCAATACCAGTAAATATATAATTACATAGCACCTGTAATACATGGAGTGTTGTTTGAAAAAACACAACTGTAAAAAAACAATTGTATCATTTTTCATACAAGGAATGATTTTCAGTAAACAAGAATTAAAATAGTGGTAGGTACTTCCTCGGTTAGCAATTTTTCTTTTGTTGTCCGTCTAGTTCTGAAGGAAGTTGGGGGAAGAATTCTATTGTTGTGGTCTACCCCATGATGGGTCCTCAAAAACCTCAAAAGTTTATGTAACATGCTACTAATCACTAATGCTGTTTTGTGTAGGTACCTACTTAAGTAAGCAATCTGGATGATGGAGCGTAACCTTTGGTGTAAGAGTGCCTAGTTCAAGTACTAAAAAGATTACCTAAGTCGCATTCATCATCGGTGGTCAAGATAGGTCCAAGCTCTTCTCTATGTTCCGCCATATCTGCTTCCTTATAGTTTTGCTTTGAGATGATGCACCCACAAGGTGATTCAATGCTAAACCGATGTAAAGTTATTCTCAAATTTGAAATAGTACCCTAATAGGATAAACAGTATTCAGATTTGGTGCCAGACACTGGTAAAGGTAACAAAATAACAGCAATAATTTACTTCATCGCATTCATGATTTCGAACCATAACAAAGTAGATGTACTTATGTACTAGTTTATCAAAGTAGGTATAATGATTTGATGCAATAAAATTATAAATAACCAAATAGCATGGGAAAATATACTTAATCACAAAGCGGCTGAAGTTTATTGGAAGGAATGCGAATAGATAAGTTTCCTTGAATCCTCATGGCTAATTACACATGCAACCACATATAATGTAAAGTTGACTTTTATTTTCAAAACAATTGCTTTGATTCGGTGACACTCATCATTAATAATTTTCAGGCTTATACAGTTGGTCGATAATTTACGATTTTGAAAAACACTAGTAAGAAAGTAAGAAAACAACCACAAGGAACAAAAGGAAAACATGACTGACTAGTACTTGTCGTTGCTGAAAACGAGAGCTGGCTTAGATACTGTGAGACATTGTATGTCTACTGCATAGGTGCACAGTGAGTCAAGAAAACGACGAAAAAGTAAATCAGACTCAGTCAGACATTCAGGGCATCGAGAGCAGTCTACGCAGGGAAGAGATAGATTTCTGTCTTATGAAGGGATACATACCACTTACTGTAATATGCCGCTTACCTACAACTTGTCAGTTGAACGTTTCTCGCACACTTTGGCTACAGTAAATGAATAAAATGATCAATCTAGCATTTTGCATTCGGAATTTTCTACTCGTTTCAACTAATAAATTTAATAGCCTGTACGTGAGTGAGGCACTTGAAAAAACAATGCTGAAAAAAGTAAGATTGCGTGCATAATTTCTCTCCCCAAAGGATTATTTATGCCGTCTAAACTTTAACATGATTTAATTTACAATCTCGAAAAATTTGGAATTTATTATCACTAGAGGTAAACACAGCACATCACGATGTAATCCATATAGCACGGAATACCACCAACTAGGAATCCTACTGAATATGATTCTTGCCTACTCAAGGATCTGATGCTTGTGTGTGTGCGATCTGACTTCATTTAATCATTTGGTTATTTTTAAATACTTTGAGCAAAAATTTCCACTCATGACGATCAGCAATTGTGTGGAAACCATGCAAGACATCCAGACGAGACAAGCTGTGAGAAAAAGACATGGTAGCGCGGACACGACAAGGTAGACATAGTTGGTAGGTATGTACGAAGAAAGTCGTGCTTCCAAGTACACCTCATCACACCTTTACACACCCTTCCCACTGTCACCTGTAATAAGTACGTGTTGCCTTCTGTTAGAGTTGATGGAACTGGAATCACATCCTTAAATTTTCACCTGATATTAAATCCACCTCATCGTAAACTACGCATGTAGGTGATACACATCGGAATACGTAACTATTACTCTGTAATTATAGACCATTGTAGTTTACAATGCAATCGATCCCAATCCCTATATACCTTTTACATGTTATCAGTATACTCAGATATTAAATCCTCATGAAGTTGGCGTGGCCGCGTGGCAAGTCGTTTACAGGGGAGTACATACGAAGCGTGCTCTCTTAACAAAGTAAACAAGAAGTAGGATATAGGTAGGTGTATATGCATGTATCAATTGTAGTCCTTGTGCATAGCTTTATAATAACAAGCTCCGATGTACCTTAATTTAGTATGCATTGTAGGAAAATGCTTGCGTATTCGCGAGTAATTACGAAGGGTAGGAAAAACGATATAGGGTTGCAAAAATCGTTCAAAAGAATCGAAAACTGAAGGCAAAGGTGAATGCATGTCTTATGAGGAGACAAAATATTGGAAAGACGCACCAAGCATTTTGCCCTTCTCAAAAATATCGTATATAAGCGCACTCAGAACTTCAGACAGACATCAAATACTTCTTTGCATTTCCACTTGCAACAATTCAAAAACTAGAACATTTTCTTCCGTTCAAATCAACACTAACAAACCTTCAACATGTCTAAAGCCGTGGTAAAAATTTCATTTCGATTAAAATTGAAATTCCATCAAAATTACTGAAATGTGGACTACCCACATTTCAGGGGATTCATTTTATTGAAAATTGAAAAAAATATTCATTAGATTCATCATTAGATTAAAAATATGGGCATTTACCGTTTACAGGCTATGATTGCTCTCTTCGCCTGCGTCGCTGTGGCCTTTGCTGCCACCACCGAGAAGAAGGAAAGTTTGGAAACCGCTGAGGGTAACTTGTATGGCGGTTACGGAGTCGGACAAGGTCTCGGTTATGGAGCCCACGGTTTGGCTGGATACAACGGTTTGGCCGCTGGATACGGTGGATTGGCTACCGGATACGCTGGTCTCGGTAAGTTCAGCATCTCTGAAGACAGGTTGGGCATTCCAGTTTGAATTGCACACGCAGTGCTTCTAGAATAAAAAGCATTTTCATTGATACAGGACGTGCCTACACTGGATTGGGATATGCTGGACACGGAGCCTACTCTGGACTCGGTGCCTACAGTGGACTCGGAGCTTACAACGGTCTCGGACACCTCGGATATGGTGGTTACTCCGGTCTTGGTTATGCCGGTCTCGGACACCGTGGATTGGGATACACTGGTTTGGCTGGTGAGGCTTTATTTTCATTAAAGAACCCGATTTTTTCTGATGAAACTATTGATAGTATGTACATTACACTCTATGCATGTCTTTGAATACCGTTCTGAAATCGAATTCTCGAAATTTTAGGACATGGTTTGGCTGGCTACAACGGCTTGGCCACTGGCTACAATGGTTTGGCTACTGGCTACAATGCCGGTTTGGGATACCACGGTTGAGCTTAACCCATCATTATCGCCTCTGATGAGTCCGAATTACTATCTTAAGAGCATTTTTCCATGACAATTCAAATTTTACAAAATGTGATTAATTACGTGTATATAATTCTATATATATATGTAATTATAATTTACATATAACTAACTCCTCTTGTTCTCTGTGAAACTTGTGCAATATTAACTATAAGGTTTTAATTTTAATTTACTTTAGGCCATACAATACAATGTAGTAATATTCTTTACCATAATGTGATGTACTGCTGAGAGTGATTAATAAACACTGACCGGGTAACCGGTCAAATTCTTTCTTAAATACATTTTTTCATTATGCATTGCTATTTGAGTTTCATAAATTTCCCGGGGGCAGTACATTTTGCATTTATTTGCATACAGGTGATATTCCTAGGTAAATGATTACCTTGTGGTAACAATTTAGTCTTGCAATTTTTACCCTAACATTCCGATTCATATCAACAGTCTTGCTTTATTCTACACTTCCTACTAATTGAAATAAGCCTAAACCGTATTTAAAGGCATATCGTCGTTGAAGGAACAGAATTTTTCATCCTCTAAGAAATCCCATAGCGTTACAAAAAAGATACCAAGTTTTGCATCTTCGACTACGATATGTATATCACATACATTTACATACTGATCAAAACTAGTTTAAAATGTTCTTCACATATTTTTGACACTGTGGGTCTGTCCCACCAATAACAAAACCTTATTAGAATACTAGAGGTGTAAAATAGATTTTACTGCCATTTATCTGGCTTTCAATCGGGTTTATTTGAGTTTTTCACCATAGCTTCTTATATTTGTAAACCAAAGGTCGAGCTGACCGGCAAAATATTTACGGTCGATAATAACTACTTGCTTTTTAATTTTGTTAAATTTTGTTCAATCACAATAAATGTATGCCCCATTCGCTGTAAGGTCGCTGTATGTGTCTATGTACTTGTAAAATTTTTAAAACTACTAAAAATTTGTGCTGTAACGTTTGAAAAAAATTGAACCAAAATTTCAATTTCAGTTTAATTTTAAAAATTTAATTTTTTAACGTTAATTCGAAAAAAAAACTAAATTTATATCACCCTTATACAGGGGTATACCATTTTAAATTAACTTTCCCGACAAACCGGAAGCAGTTTTTACTTACAACAAGAAATAAAGTCTTAGGCACTTCTTTCTAAAGACTACACTAGAGTTGGCTTAAATCATTAGGGTAAACGGTAAAATTCACAGCTGTACAAATATACAAACATGCTAATATAAAGTTAGTATTAAGAAGTGTAAACAAAGCAATTATTATTTAGTTAATGTCAATAACAATGATAAATGATCTTTGAATGATGTCTTTTGTCCTTATTGTGTCCTAAATTTAACTACCGTAAAACCTCTAATAATGGCCTGCCTTCTTGATTAGCTGGGTCAAATCCTATGCTTAAGCACTACATGACCGGAAAGAAAATTCAATATTTGCAGTAGTAGCCGGGGCTACAATAAGAGATTTTATGGTATGTAATGTCAACGGACATTACAGCTGTAAATAAATTTTTACTATCTCTGTTCGTTACTAAATAGTTTCACCTTCATCTAACGATTTAGGTCAACTTTAGTCTAGCCATGACTGATGATTCGGAATAATTGGTAGTACTTCAACGATCTCCATCCACAAGGCCCGAATTTTAATTATTTATTCCAACATTTTGTAAACATTTTCCGGAAGCTATCAATTTGTCAAAGCAACTTATGCCTAATCTGTCGTTAATAACATTTAATGTCAGCTTGTCATCTGTTGCAGCATCAGCTCATGTTTGCAACCCTCAATAGCACACCAGCAACATCGTAAAGCACGATTCAAACAGGTTTCCTGAAAATAATGTAGCACCTCACGAGTAAGATTCATACATTTGGATGCTTAACCCATTGTTTTTGTATGTATTTAAGTTTTAACTAACTTTCTTATGTCAGAATTAGTCATGAAGTTACGATCATTTTCCACATACCTTAGGACTTGATAAAAGAGCTTTTAATGAGGATGACTAAAATATTACTCATTGGCATACCTTAAAATTTTGTAAGGCAGGTGAATGTGAACTAGATTTAATTTAAGCTTTACAAATAGGCACATTACCGCACAATCAGATGTTGTAGGTAATCCACTCGTAAGAAATGGATCGAAAATAAGTAAAAAAAATACTCGCCATAATTGTGTGGAACAGTAGAGCGTTAAGTTTAATGTTTGCAGCTCAAGATCATAACAAAAAATTACTCTGAATTTTCATACATGTGTAGGTACATCATTATGGTAGAGAAGTTGAACGTTGGATGGAGGGCAACGACAAAAAAACATAAAAATTTTAGTTTTTTTGCTTGTTTGCATAAAATGTCCAAGATACTGTAGAACCCTTGCGGGAATTTTTCTTTCATGAATTGGCATCGCAAAGGCAAAGACCTTACATTTGTAATATTATAACTTTTTTCGCCTTTTCGCAGGCAGTTCAAAATTTGGAAAATGATTTCAATAAGTTAAAATTAATTTTTACACTACAGTTACTCTCAGTCCATGCTGGTGGTACAAACATTGATTTTCAAGACCTGTGACTATAATCATACTGTAGTAGGTACTTCCCCACTTCTCCTCAAATCAATGTTCTAGTTTAAAATTAATACACTTGCTCTACTCATTACTTACATCAAGGAAAATGACTCATGGATCGAAATCAAAATTATATCCAGACCCCTAATAATTCCTCAGTTAGATAATTTTGAATTGATTGAAGATAGGATAATGATATCACCACAGGAAAAATTCTAGAGTTCAAAGAGTATTGAAAATTGGATTGTGGTAAACCATTGATAAATAACGTAGGTACGTTTGTAGGTACCTACCTTTTATATTAGGTACTTTCATACGTTTATGATTTACGCGTAATAAGAATCACCTTCATACACCTCACAGTTTGTAAACATTTTCAGGATATTGTATATACAATATCCTGAAAATGTTTACAAATTGTACAAAA